>JAABOM020077206.1:0-33567 GCA_011800125.2 Solanum clarkiae | reverse complement strand
TCTCCTCTTTCCCTTCTTCTATTTTGAAGCTAAGTCTCAAGAACAATGAAATGTTCTTATGTTGGGAACAAGAGGGTTTATTTATAGACTCCAACTTTCCAAAATTGCATCATAAGGGCTCCAACTTAGCCTATTGAATAATTAGGTCCCAAACTTGTCTATTTTGATCCAATTAAGGACTTCCAACTCAAACTTAATTATGCACGCCAAATTCACTTGACACTCTAATCATACACCGGGAATATATTTAAGTTCAACTTACACGTCATCCACAACGAAATTTTCCAATTGTATAACTATCCTTAATTTAAAGAAATACGGGGTCTAACAAATACTTTCACCCACATCAGTTCTCAAATACTCCTAAACTATTTTATTATATCCTCATAATTTTAAGAGTGTAATTACTCAAAATTACTTCTTTAATATCTTGGGACTTAGCCCAACTCCAGCTTTTCTCAACGTGTCACTTCTATTAGATAAATAGGTAAGCAATGAAATGAAATCTTAAAATGAAAGTTTCTTACTCAACTAGCTTTAAAACACACAGTTTAAGAATGCTCATATGCATGCTCAAAGTAAAGTAAACAAATTTGTGGCTCAAGCAACCTCTCACCAACCCTCGCATGGCAAGTGTGGTAGGTACCATCTTGGAGAGTGCCTTATTGGGACTAGTTGTTGTTACAAGTGCGGGTAGGTAGGACACTTTTGAAGGATTGCCCAAAGATGAGATAGAGCTTTTGGTGGATCAAATTTTATGGAACAAATCATTGACAAATTCAGCATCGAGAAGTCTTTGGTACACAAATGGAGTGACATATGAGGTATGAATTAAAGGTACCATATATACTACTTGCAACCACTAGGTCCATACATCCGTTAGCAACAATTATCTCAGCACGGAATATCTTAAAACTAAAATGTTAGAATTTTAATTGACGTTAAAGAATAATAGTAATATCACAAGGATTCACCTTTCTTCAAAAATTAAAGAAAAGAAGAAGAACATAAAGCAATCACAAAATAATTGAACATATCAAGGGAAGATAATCAATAAGAATTCTAGAAATCAATACTTAGGCCTCATCCTAAAATTCTCCCAAGATTGAGAGATAAAATATATTTCTTCATTTATATTCCATTGCTACATCAACAAAAAAAGAATGTATATTGATACTTCTGGTGTCATAGTTCACCACTTAGGTACTTTGTCTTCACAAATTTAGAACTAGAAGAGACACCATTTTTTGCTCGATTCCTTTTGCAAGAATGTTTGGGAGTAGTGACCTCCTATTCTTCCTCTTCCTCCTCTTCATCATCGGTGTTGATTGTTTTACTAATTGACCTGATATGCTGAGGAATGTGAACATTGAAGTAATAGTTGACAATGTTTTGCATATTCTTCTTAGGAAGAGATGCAAATGACGGTTTCAAGAAGCTTTTACCTTTAGACAGACTCGTCCTAACGAGGGAGAAGAACTGTTTTTGTTCCTTAGTGTTCCACAACTTGGAAACCTCTTCTCCCATCTCATCAAATTTCTAGACATTAAACGCGGTCTCTAGTTCAGACTTCAACTTCATGTGTTCTTCTTTAACATGTCTTCTAACACATTCAACAGATCTAAGGGACTCACAGGAACAATGCTCGTTTCCCAGTCAACTCGTTGTTAACTTCCTCATAATGTAGACTAGGCCCATATCAGGAAACAAAATGAAAATGTCAAATCAATTTTTCCTTTGTACTAACTTCCTCTAATATGTCCATTTTATTCAATAAGGGAAACTATCATTTACAATTGGAATCATTTTATCAAAACTTTCATCGTATAAGTAAATTAATTCGTTGAAATTAACAGCTCCGCAAATCTTCAGGACAAAGAGAACAACAATAATGAAACAAAAAAGGTATATTAAGTCACAGAGAAATGAGAACACACCAAAGAGCGCATTTGAGTTCAACACCCCCATCCTCAAGGACTGAGGGGTTAACCCTCTTTGGCAAAAACTACATTACTAATAATTTTGGCTCTGCCAATGCATACCACTACCATCATAAAACAAAAGGAAAATATCAATCAATGAACCAATCACATACAATAATTTCATTTTTAGGTCCATATTACTCATTACCATTTACAATTGGGTCCATTTTATTGAAGGTTCTGCCAGTACAACAACAACAACATACCCAATGTAATTACACAAATGGGATCTAGATAGGATAAAGTGTATATGCTATTTATATGTATTCTACGAGTTTCTGACAAAAAAAAAAAACTGCCCAAAGGAGCTAAAGATGCATTGAACAAGAGAGAATGAGAACATACCAAAGAGAGGATTTCAGTTCAAAATCCCAAATCCCATGCTCACTCATCACAACACCAAAGGAAAAAATCAATCAATGACTCAACCCATTTCAATATTAGGTCCATTTCATTCCATGAAATATCAATCATATAGCTAAATTAGTTTATTTAGAAGTATAGATTCTATGCATCTAACAAAATGTAAAATAAAACGAGAAAATACAAAAGAGTACATTTGGGTTCAAGACCCGATTTCTGAATATGAATGGCCAATGGGTTAAGGAACCGAGCAATACTTTGAGCCTCCACAGCCATTCTTGAAGTTACCCAAGGCTTCAAAATTGTAGTTTTTTCAGCTGAATACAGTGTTGAAAATGAAAATTGGGAGAAAATAAAACTATAGTATATGTTTATATATATAAACCATGTCTCGTAATACCAAAAATGAGTAACTCGAAGGTGCCTCTTAGCATGCAAACGACATATCATAGGTAATGAAATAAAGATAAGATGGAAAACTAAAGGGAACAAGGCTAAGGACCACAATGTAAAACTATTATGAGATAATCGAACTACATACAATCATAGTATGTGTCCAACAATACCTCTACAATAATCTTGGCTGGGGCTAAGACATGTTGAAGCTCACCCTCAAATACATGACTTAGCCCCTGCTAAGCTTGTGTAAGAGGTATTGTTGGACACATACTATGATTGTATCTAGTCCGTTTATCTCATTATAGTTTGTGCTAGGTATATTGGTCATAGTCTCAAAGCATCATAATTTACTTCTCAGAGTAGCTCATTAAGACATAACTTATAACCTTAAGGATAGGGCTTTACATCATTCTTAATATTCATAACATGCTCATGCGCTCATAGAATACTTGTTAAAACTCATATTAGTCTCAACATGCATGACATACATGTCTTGCCATAAGACATTCATTACATAAGAAACTTGACATTCATCTTTAATCAAATCATGGTGGGTACATGTACATAATTTTAAAACCATGCAATGCAAGAGTAAATGACATGAGAGGAGTAAAATAGAATCACTTAAGAATTATTCAAAATAATCCACGAAAGGTATCATCAAGCCCTCATTTAAATCCTAGGTTTCACATGGCATTGTATTGCATAATATTATAAAAGGATTAAATATCATAAAATACTTCATAATATCATCATATAAAAAAGTTCATAAAATTTCCATAAGTTTTCATGACTTGTAAATAGATGAGGAAAAGGAATGGTTGAGCTTTATGGAGGAAAGTCTCCACAAAACAAAACTCATATACCTTGGTGTGATTTAATGGAAGAAAATCTGATTTAGGAGGAAATCGAGTCCCTAGCTTGGACTCTTCTCTTGAAAGATTTGAGAAACTTGAGAGTGTTCCGGACTTAGGTTATTTGAGAAATAAGTTGGAATGAAATGGCTTAGGGTTGTATAGGGTTGGGAAGGGCTTATTTAGGGGCTTAAAGGATGTACAATATGCTTAGGCAATTAGAAAATGATAAAACTTCCCCTTCATAAAAACATCCAAACAGGGCCATGAGACCCCGATTATGGGTCGTGGTACATTCCACGAGTCGTAAAAAGGGGTCTTGTCTGGTAAAATTTCGGACCCTAAGAAATTTTCTCTAAATCGCAAACCATGACATGACTTACGACCCATCAATCAATATATCAACAGTACTGATATCTGATACTCCAAACATAAAAAAACCGTCTTTTCACCAAGTCCACCCTCCATTCCACGAGCATAACCTATGGCCTGTGGAACAATATATGGGTCATACACTCCTTCATTCCAACCATTGACACTTAGAAAATTCTACAACTCCTCTCTTAGGCATTTTTACACCTTCCAACAAGTGAGGCCTTGCACCTAATCTCAATTTTGTAACATAGAAAATATGAATAATAATATATGAAACTTGTATGAGTAGTATGAAGTAAGGAGTGTTCATATATACATCTGACGAAAAAAAAGGAATCTTGAGAATTAACCTTAGTTCTTTCTTTTCAAAGCCTTATGGGTTTAAAACATTTTGAGATGATGAAAGAAAATGTGGAGAGGTCTTTGATCCGTTGTTTTGGTTATCAGAAGTACAGGGAATGTTTTGAATACTTTATTGGCGGTTTTGAGTAAAGAATCACCAAACTACCCTTACGAATTTGAGTTAATAGTGCAAAAAAATCCCATTTGATGATCTAAATAATGAAGTGTCAGATCCGGGATGGACGGTCACCGAAACCGTCACAAATGGCCAAAATTTGGCCTCACTATTTTAGTTTGACAGAGTGATCCTACAGATCTTCTCAACTTGTGACGGACGTCATTCTAATCATAGGATTTTGGCAAATAGGTAACTTGTAGTAAATTGAGCATATTATTTTAGCCCAAACTTAAAGTAATGCAAATGCAGAGTTGGAAATAACTCGAAAAGCCTTTAATTTGATGTGTCATGTGTCACGACCCGAGTGTATTTCCAAGGCATGGTCAGCATCAAAAAATCATTACTTGTCCTAAGCGAACCCTTGGCCCGGATAACCAGTGAAAGTCTCAACTCAAAATAGAGTAACTCATATAGGCACTAAACATTATCAATGAAAATAATAATGGAAATTCAATGATACTCGAGACAATGATATAAACACAATGCCATCAACTTAATAAGAAAATCATAGTTTTACAATAGACACTGAAGGAAACATCTGACTCTATCTAACTCTACTTATAAAGACTCTAACTACTCATAAGAAGGTGTCTAGACAACACTACGACAGCCACAAAAGAACTAGTAAAAATGGAAGTAAATTGAATTAAAAAGATCCCTTACAAAGTAAGGAGGTCTCACAACTATGAAGAAAGAACAGATCTTTAATGGAGCACCTGCTAAGGATCTCTAACACCTTTATCAACATCATTAAATGATGCAGGTCAAATGAAGTCGGTACATGGAATGTAGAATATATAAATAGGTAGAAGGAAACCTTCTTAGAACTACTCATCACATGAATATTCAACATAAAAATATTATGAATAAAACAATGCTTTTCAAAATATACTCAAATAATACAACTTAGTAAAGTGATATTAATTATTGACTCTTGAATTTTTCTAATGGACAACCATCACTTTTAAACTAGTAATGATACAACGAAAGTTCTTTCATTGCCACTATCACTCTATACCTAGCATGGGTACAGGATAATCATGTTAATGGATCAAAATAAAAGTATTCTTCTGGGACAATTGAGGAGTCACTTGAACCAATGGCATGATCCAATCCTACACTTGTTACGTACTTTATAGGGTTTTACTTATATCTATTGTTACCTAAATTGGTACTCCGTACTACTTATAAAATCTCATTATTGTCATATACCTCAAGTTAATTAATTACTCAAAATCTAGTCTCAATTGGCTTCACTGAATGCTCAAACTCTTCGCACTCATCATGCTTTTTAGTTAAATATATGCTTTTAACGTATTCACATCTCTTTGAAGCTTTTATCTTAAAAAATTATTTATGCTCAATTACCATATTAGTTTAGACTCAGTAAAAATAGACCTACAAATCAATTTAAATCACACTATACTCAATTCATGAAAATCACCCTCATCAACTCAAAAAAATGTATAGTAAAAGCAATGACTGTCAACTCAACTCGGGTTCATGTGGGGGAGATCATGAACAAAAACTTAAATATTCAAGATGTAGAAACTATAGAAATTTCAATGCATAATTATGTAAAACATAATTAATTTACTCATTTGAAAATCAACGAAATTAAGGCTAAAACTCAACTCAGCTCAACTCATGAGGCTTCTAAAACATTAGACTAAGTGGTGCCAATGACAGACCCATAACTATCTAAAAATTAAATGAAAAGGAAAAAACTCAAAACTAGAAGGAAAAATATGATATCCTCCGAAAGTAGGGGAGGACTCACCAGTCAGCTAAATGAAAAGAGGTCCTCAACTGGGCACCTATTGATGACTGCTAGTACATGTCTCTGCATCATAAAAAGATGCTATCCCAAATAGACATCAGTATGAAGAATGTACAAGTATATAAAATGACAGAAAGAAACATGTAAAGGCAAAATATCATCAACTCAAATAGCTCAACCCAAGGAGTACGACACTCAATCATCATTTCAAGAGTCTAAAGTAAGATAACAGTTTAGACAATGACAACTCATATACCATCTATATATGGAAGGTGGATTAGGGCCATAAGAGACCTTGGTACTTAGTCTAGTTCAAAACTTTCCTACAAATAGAATTTCTAGTATTGGATTATAGAAGGGTCAACTTTAAAATATCATAAATCTTAGCACAAATAGAATTAGATGTACCATGACCTACCAAATGAATTCCCTTTGGGTTAGCTTTCCAAAGCAACTGCTTTCACCTTATTTGGAGTTTGGAGTAAAACGTTGTTGCCGTTTTACTAAAGACTGCCCGAGTAGAGTGATATTACGAAACCTCTTTATGAGCCATAAATTGAAGTATGGCCCATCTGCTAATTCATTGGAAAAAGCTCTAAAACTTTATTTTTTGGTTCCAGATATTATGAACCTATCTATGAGTCGTAGAACCTTTTACAGGTCGTAGAATGGGCTCGCAAAAGTGAACCAGAGACCCCAAAATTGGGCCAAAACTTTATGGAAGGGTCCCTAAGGGCCGTAAAACTTTCTACGGGATGTAAATGTGCCCATAGAAGACTTTTGATAGATTTTCAAGAAAGGTTATTTTGGTCTTTTCTCACTCTTTCGAACCCTAGGATTGATATTTTTAAACCTAGATAAAGCCTTAAACATGACAGTTTACCACTTCTACACTGAATCAGGCTCTCAAAACATAAAAACAAGGATACAAGAGAGAAAAAGGGTAGGGTTTGGAGACAAACTTAAGATTCTTCTAATATACTTGAAGGTTCAAAACTCCCAGGTATGTAAGGCAAACAAGAACATGGATTCTGTTCTTTCATGTGCCCCATAACTCAGATTGATGAAGTAGTCAATAAAATTGAATCTCTCAAGAATGGTTCTTGAAGGTTTTTCATAAATTCTAATGCAAATCTACATAATTTTGCATGATTACTGTTTTTATGAATTAAATGCTTGAATAGCATGATTTTTCCATAATACATGAACCCTAATATGATTTCTTATTATTTTCACATACTCTACTTACATGAGCATGCATGAGCATAATTTGAGCCTAAAGAGTCTACGGAATTCCTAAATGCTTTAATTCTACATTTGTTAGCCTAAATGCTATGAGTTATATAGAATGATGCATGATTGAGTCCTTACTAGTCAAGAATTGAAGCTAAAAATGATTTAACCAAAAGGGTTCATAATTGATGTGATGAGCTGAGTTGATAAATGTCCAATAAGACTAGATGAGTGTAGGATTGATGTTTTATGAGCATAGTAAGTCTTAGGAGGATATTGAGCATTGAAATGAGTAAGAGTAAGTCCAACACAAACCCAATAACTATATAACTGGCATAGGAGAGGATTAAACCATAAAAGAAAATGTTTTCTATTGTCCCAAATACAATGACTTGATGTTACTGATTTTGGATCTACTGATGGGATGTCCTATACCCCCTGAGGGTATTGGATAGATGTGCAATGACATCACTTCATTGTATCATCACCGAATCATAGGTGATGGTTATCGGTTAGAGAAACTCCCAAATAGGCCTTGATAGTACTCTAAGTAGATGTAATGTAGATGATACATAAGTAGTCATTGTCTAAATTACATTCTTACATCAGACTCTTAACATGATGATTGAGTTTCCTACTTTCTGGTTTGAGCTATTTGAGTTGATGTTATTCTTCCTTTACATGTTTCTTTTTGCCATTTTACATAGTCGTAGATTTCACATACTAACATTTATTTGGGCTTATATCTTTTCATGATACAGAGGTAGGTACTAGTGGTAATCAACAGGTGCCCCGTTGAGGAACTATGTGCTTTCAGCTGATTGGTGAACCCTTTCCTACTCTCGGAGGACATGATGTTTCTTTTGTAGTTTTGAGTTCAGACCTATTTTATTCTAGTATTGAGGGAGCCTTGGGTATGTCGTTGGCATCGATTGGTCAGATGTCTAGAGGTTTCATAGAGTAGACTATTGATGTGATGATTGGATGTTATTATTGACTAGTTTCTTTCACGCTAGACTTACTTAGTAGATGAATAGACTGTTTGGTCTTTATTTATCATTTGTCACCTGTTTTCTTTAAGTGTTCTTACTCATGGATGTATTCCGCTGCTACAATGTGATTGAACTACTGTGATGAGGCCGATTGGTTTGCTTGGGGACTAGTAATAATCTCTGAGTGTCGGCCACGCCAAGGGTACCCACTCGGGGCATGACAAACTTGGTATCAGAGCATAGAGTTCAAGTGTCCGAGGAAGTTTATGAAGTCGTGTCTAACAGGGTCTTGTTGATGGGTGTGTTGTGCACCACACTTCATAAGCAAAAGTGTCATGACCCAGACCTAGGGTCTAGGAGTGACATGGTGAATGGAAAACCTAGAGTCTCTAAACAAGCACCATAGTATTCATATTCACATTATCAGTTCAAAAGCGTAAACGGATAATAAACACATAAGTATAAGGGATGGGAGAATAGGACTCATACTATGGTAAGGTTACAAGGGACGGTAGTAGCATAGATTTACAAAGAACATAGCACATAAATACTAAGGGGTGGGTGAGTTATGGGGATTTTTGATAGGGAATGGGAGTCAAATGGATTCACAAAGCACGTAGCACATAAATACTAAGAGATGGGTAAGTATGACTTACTCTATGGGGGGAAATGGGGGACTTAGATCTTTCACATCATATCATGTAGCCATATCATAAAGCTCATAGCCCATTGAAATAAGGATAACCAATAGGTAGTTAAACCATAACATAACCTCCAATCATGTACTTACCTTATAAACGTAAAGGAGTTTACAAGATGTCTAACATTGCGTCTAATCATAAGATAGGACGGGGGACAAGACATAACTCTGGCTCACCGTCAAAGTAAATAAAATAAGTCAAACACCTTGGTTAGAGGAATGGTGCTTTGTACTTAGAAGCTAGGACTCACCATAACAAGAAAAACTTGAGATCGGAGCTAGACTCATATGGAGGATGAATAGACTCCTTGGTTCCTACATGGTGAGATCATGTAGGAAAAAGTATATGTTAGTACATTTGAATGTACTATGTAGGAGGGCATGCAATGCATATGACTTATTGATGTCGCCCAAGTTACACCTCCTTTTTAATGTATAAAGCAGCTGCTGTCAAGATATAGAACCTAACTAAGGTTAAAAGTCGACCCCATATGGAATATGTAGACTCAACAAAATTCACCAATTTGCAATCTGAGTAATTAACAAACTTACTTCCCCAAAAGGCGGTTTTTCAATAATTAATAAGAAAATAGAAATAACTAACTATTATGAGAGAAAAACCAATAATGGAGAGAAACTACGGTACTGTTTTTCCTATGATTCCCCAACTCAGTATCACCTGATAACCTAATTCTTTTCTATTATATAAAATACATGATGGTAATTTAAGTTCACCAAGACCTTTGGTCATAGGTGAGAGGTGAATTTCACTATTGGACTTGGCCTAGTTTGGTTGATTAGACAAGAACACATCAATTCAATCATATTAATTAATCTCTTTCCTATTCATTACTACGGTACTCTAGTCAGTAACACTAGGCAAGTTCTAATATTGGCCACCACTAGAAAATATGCAAAACGAAGAAATTTAATTAATACATTCATATACACCTTCCAAGAATTGTAACTTATCTAGTTTTTCTTTGTTAGTTCTTCATGGTTCCCACAACCCTAGTTGTGGATTTAGCTACTCATGCTATGTGTAGATGTAGAAAATATGAATTAGAAAACATAATTAAACACTTACACAATAGATTTAAGAACAAGCAATCCAATGTCAACAAGAATCACAAGCTTTAAGATCAAATTCAACCACAAGTATTCTCAAAGACTCTCTTACAATTTTCTCTCCCAAAATATTGACTTCTCTGAGTACTAAGCGAAAACTTATCAAAACTGACAAGAACATATGAAAAATAACCTAAAAGACCTATTTATAATAATTAAAATTCAAATCCTAAACAACTTAGGAGACCTGGATGGTAGGCCATACGAAAGCTCTTTACGACCAGTATTAAAGTTTATGGCCCTGGGGTCTCATACATTATTGCAAGAAAACTGGACTTCCTCTTTATGAAACCCCTTTATGACTCGTATAATGGTTAATGACCTATAAAGGGGGTCTCTTTTGATGAACTTCAAAAAGTTTTTGTTCTCTAATGTTAAGGGAACTGAAACATATTCTACGGCTTGCAAACTCTTCTACGATTTGTTTGCATGTTCATAGAATGAACTTCAGAATTCAATCTTTCACTGGAAATCTTCATAAAACCTCCATACATCCCGTAGAATAGTCTATGACCCATGGGGGGGGGGGTCTCATATACCAGCAAATCTATAACAGCATTTGTAACTCTCCCCAAAATCATGGACCACCTGTAATCCTATAAACATAAACACAAAAACACATAAATCCCACTAACATCTCATTGAGAACACATAAAATTTAGAGTTTTAAGCATCAAATGTGTTTTATTTTGGCAGCACATCAACACCATCAACTTAAAATTGTTGTGTATCCACAAGCGGCAGACTCAATCTATATACCCAACTCAATGGCATACATCAAATAAATCTCAGACTTAGATACCCACACCAACTTTTCAAAATAGGATTAGTAGCTATTTAGCAAACTAATGCAACCTGGTGCATGTAACAACACAACTATGAAAAGTAAGGTATTATTGATAATCCAAAATGACTGAACAAGCCTATTGCTAACAATGCAATACAAACTTCCCTCATAGAAAGAAGTCCCATATGTTACACTCAATGATATTTTCATGTTTAGCATTCGGACAGTACAAAATCACTCACTCTTTCAACAGATATTCATGCATCATGTCTAGTACAACAGGCTTTCCCCTCTCATGACTCAAACCTTTAACTAGCTGGACTAGGATCACTTTAGGACTTTCTAGGCTTGTAACATAGGCTCAGGGGGCTTTGGTATGATATTATGGGAAAATAGTGACTAAAGACCCTCCTTGAAACTACATTTGTCTACACTTTTCCCCTACCAACTTTGCTATTTTCACCTTATTCTCCCTTTTTCCTATTTCAAGATTTTCTGAGTGCTTTCTTTTCATTCATTTTTAGCTTTTTTCCTTATGCTTGCACTTCATTTTACTTTTTTGCTCACATCTAAGGAATCACATAGTTTTGTTGCACCGATACATGATTTTTCTCTTTTTCTCTATACCACTAATTCATCTTTTATTTTTTGTTGCACGCTTACACCATTGACCCTCAACTTAGGCTTTTGGCTTGTGTTGAGGTGCACAATATCCATCATCTGAACCAGGGTTACTTTTTGTAGTCACCCTAAACTCAAGATTTTTTCCTCAGTTAAGGTACATAATGTTCAAGGAAAGATCTAGGCCAATTTTAGGATTTTACAACTAATAAGGCTAGGTTAATCAAGTGTTTTCAAAAGAATGGGTATATATGTTAGGCTCAAACATTAGGAACAAGGGATATATAATCGATTTGGTTAGTCATGTTTAGGATAAAGTGGACTTATTTAAGAACAATGGCCTAAGATTCTTTCCTAATGCAATTAATCTACAATCTAACTTACAGTAACAAGGAAAATTATGAATTAGCATAAAACACATGAATTTATCAAATTATGCTCATACTCACATAGTACTGCATAAGTTATCAACAAAAGACTCACAAATCATGCTTTTTATCTAAATGTAGCCTTGCTTATCAGAATAAATATTGTCATATACGTAAATATTCATGGTTGTTACCTAACTGCCAATCAAAATTTCGATGAGTATCATTTTTCAAAAAAAACATAAAAACATGTTATATGCCACACATTTTGGTTTCTATGCTACAAATATTGTCTAAGCATCCTAAACGTGTCAATTTAACATAAAGAAAATATCCACAGGGAAAAAGAAGACAAGAAAGAAAACCTCGGGATAAAAAATTAGGGTAGTTATGGACCCAAGCTACTCAGACTTCACTGAGGCCCATAATTACCTACACCCCATAAAAGAAGATGTGCATTGTCCCCAATGCACAAAATCAAAAACAAATAGAACATAAGGGGTCAAAAAAATACCTGGGTGTCTAAGAGCCAGTGTTCCTTGGGTTGCCTCTGAAGCAGCTCCTGATTTATTATTGCAGCATGACATAGATGGCTTGAGTACTTAGACTTCCTTAGGATCCTATTCTTTGACCGTCTTTATCCCTTCCACATTTCCAAGGTATGGCCTTACTCTTTGGTCATTTACTTTGAAAGTCCCTCCATTTCATCTCTCCAGTATGGTAGCCCCATGATCGAAGACACGTGCTACACGAACAGGTCCAAAACATCTATGTTTGAGCTTCCTAGGGAATAACTTCAGTCTTGAATTATAGAGAAGTACCATGTCAGCTAGTGCAAATTGGCGTACTCTATGGTACAATCATATTGAGACTTCATTCTTTGTACAAGGCTAAGCTCTCTTATGCCTTCAACCAAAACTTGTCAAGCTCATTGAGTTGGCTCAGCCCCAATGTAGATTCAATTTCTTCAGTGCCCGCATTACTTTATGCTTATGTTCCACTGGTGAGTGAATGCTTTCCCAAAGACAAGTTGGTATGGAAACATACCTATATGGGTCTTCATTGTTGTCCGGTATGCCCATAGTGCGTCATCCAGCTTCCACGACCAACCTATCTCATTTTCATTCACAGTCTTAGATAGAATCTGTTTAATTTCCCTATTGGGCTCCTACACTTGTCCACTCATCTGAGGATTATAAGGTGTCACCACTCAATGTTTCATTCCATACTTTTCAAGGAGAGATTTAAACAGTTTATTGCAGAAGTGAGAACCTCCATCACTAATGATCGCCCGAGGGGTGCCAAACATTGCAAAGATATTCTTTTTCAGAAATGTTGTGAAACTTTTCCCTTCATTATTAGGTAGAGCCACGACCTTAACCCACTTTGAAACATAATGCACATGAATATCTTGCATAGGAGGATTGAGGTGCCTTTGGTGCTCAATGCTTAGCTTGTAGTCCTTGACTAGCTAGATTTTGTGTTTACATACCCAGTAGGGATACTAATGATGTCCGCAATCGTCCATCTGATGGCCTTCTTGAATTGTTTAAGCACCATTAAAAGGGTGCTCACTTTCTCCTCATTCAAGTCCACAGAAACTATGACAGGCAAGATGTTGTGGGCTCCCAAAAATGCATACCTCAGATGTGTTGGAAGAGCCTTCAATTCTAATAATGGTGGGTATTCTATGGAGGGCTTTGTGGCTGGTGACTCCTGATTCTTCAAATCTAGATCTAGCTAATTTTGGCACCTAGGACCATAAGACACCCCTACAATATTCATTCTTTCCTCATAATTTGGGACACCATCACTGTCGAAGTTCATCAGCACTGCCTCAAACGTGTCAACACCTAATCTTACTTTAAGTGGTACTCTGGTTCCGCATCATCAATAGTTTCGATAATAGAAACCACTCTCACATCATTGTCTTTCCTTGCTTGCTAACAAACATTGAACACGATGTCATCTTTCCTAATCGGAACTTGAGTTAGCCCTTCTCCATATCCACCAAGGTGCGCCCAGTGGCTAAGAAGGGCCTTCCCAAAATAATAGGTACTTCAAAATCATCTTCACAATCAATGATCAGAAAGTCTGCAGGGAATACCAACTTCTCAATTTTTACTAACACATCACATAGTATCCTCACAGGCTTCTTCACTGTGTGATCCGCGATAAATATTCTTATATTAGTTTGAGTAGGGTCTCCGTATCCAAGCTTCTTGTAGACAGCAAGGGGCATCAAATTTATGTGGGCACCTACATCACAAAATGCCCTTGGGAACTCCTATCACCAATTTTGCACGGTATAGTGAAAACTCCTGGATCTTGTCTATTCTGAACGAGGACCTCGTAGCAATAGCACATCAATGTTGAAGCTCTTGGGAGAGCTCCTGACACATAGTGTACTTTTCAATTACCAAGTCCTTCATGTACTTTGCATACCCTGGCATCTTCTCCAATGCCTCGATGAAAGGGATATTTATAGAGAGCTACTTTAGCATGGAGAGAAAATCCTTGAATTTGCCTTTCTCCTTTCTTTTTTTGATTGTCTAAGAGAAAGGAGGAGGAGACCTAGTTGTGACACGACGCATGGGGAACCCGAAGGGACCCCAAGAAAGCCTCCTAACATATCATTACAACCTTGGTCATGGAAGCAATAAAATACAATAAGAGTAGTAAATAGGGTTAACCGGGGCTAAGGGACATCTTTCATATCATAAAGATCAAGAGGCAAGAGAGAGTCAAAGCTCATAGCATACATAACGTGTCCTATAACATCTCTAACCATAGAACTTAGTGGTGGCCAAGGCAAGCAACCGGGCTCACCCTCATAGTCAAAATATACAATAAAGAAAGAGAGTCGTAATACATATCATAAGAGCATAAACATTATCCCCGGGAGGACTCACCAATTAGCTTTCAAAGGATATACTAGCCACATGGAGGAGGATGATCAAGCGGGGCTCCAGTTCCTACATAGTGACATCATGTAGGCATAGAGTATGAGTTAGTACGTTTGAATGTACAAAGTATGTAGGATGTAATGCAACAAGAGATAGGCATCATAACCAAAATGCATAATACTAGGCAATAGATAACATATAAGCAATATGACATGTATGATCAATGTTTAAGTAAAACATGCTTGTATAGAATATAACACAAAGTGTAAGAACCAACATTATAAAACTCGTAGGTTACAAAGGTACAAACCCCTTTGGCTGGTTGGTGGATCATCACACACTACCACACCTGGTGATTGAGGAACTAACCCATCAACCTGGTTATCAAGGTATGAACCCCTTGATTGGCTGGTAGATAGTGACACCCTACAACCCCTGGTAATTGAGGAACTAACCCCTCAGCTAGGTTACTAAGGTACAACCACTTGGTTAGTATCAAGGTACAAACCCCTCGATATGGTTACCTTGGCTCTTGACCCCTCGAGTAAGGCATTGTCACATTCCAACACTATATAGGAGAATATCATATACATATGTTCCTTTCGTTATCATGAAGTCATTCAACTCATACGACATGCATTGGACCTTCAATTCCTCAAAATACGTTCACTGAATATATAATCAAACACTTGGCGGGTGTGTAGTGCTAGTGTAAAATTATGTAATTCAAGAGTGTAATCATGTTAGAAAATTTAATGTAAAACCATCAATAGATACTTGGTAACACCCTCAAGCAACATACATCAAAACCCTTCATCAAATCTCACAATAGATCATAGATTTATAGCTCAAAACATGCTAAAACAATCATAATTTTATGAAACCCCAACATATTGTGTACTGAAATTCATAATAAGTAACACCCATGAGTAAATCAACTTTAAATCATGGAAGTTTAGCTAAAAGAAAGCTTGGGTATCATGGGTGAAAGGAATCCATGAAAGAAACTGACATACCTTGACTTTGAGAAGCCTTGAAGAAGATCGAAGATGGAGAATTGAAGCTTGAATGAGAACCTTGAGATCAGGATGAGTATTGGGACTTGAAATTTGGAGATGAAATATTGTTCAAGTGTTTGAGAGTGTCCTGAATAATATGAGGGTGAAATAAGGCTAAGTATAGATATTTTCACGCATGATAACACTTAATCCCAAGACTTAAAAGCTTGGACTGGACAAGAAAAACTGGCACAAAATTACACTGAGGCGCGCCCTTGGTGAGTCGCGCCAGGGGCGCGGAAACCTCACTGGAGATTGCATTTTTTCGATTTTCAAATTTTGATATGGTTACTCTTAAATAAGGATTAGACCCATCCCACACTTAATTTGACCCCCTGATCAAGAATATGAAGTAAAATTTTTGATATCATGCATAAATTTTAAGATATATAGAAATTATGATACTGGGTACTTCCGAGGCACAATTTTGGGCACTTTTTGGGGTCGTTCCACTATCTTTCCCTTGGGAAAATTCACCCCCAATGTCAAATAAACATATATGAGAAGAGTAATCATGAAGAAATCATCCCCAACATGAATGTGATAACACACTTAAAAGAGCACTATAAAAATCTCAACATAAATGTAAAACCACCAAGAACTTGGTCAATATAAACATGAATTCAAGCAAATGACTTAGGGGCTGGAACATGAGACATGAAATCACATAGAAGACTTAGAATTAGTACCTTAGGAATGCGTAGGATAGAAGAGATAAGGGTATCACTTTTTTATGTCCACTTCGGCCTCCTAAGTAGCACTTTCCACTTGTTAGTTCCTCCAACGGACCTTAACAGAAGCAACATCCTTGTTCTTCAACCTCTTCACTTTTCTATCCAAGATCTCTAATAGAACCTCTTCATATGTCAAGATGTCTTCAACTAGCCCCACAACATCAAGAGGCACAATAGCATTTGGATCACCCACACACTTCCTCAACATAGACATATGAAAGACCGGATGAACCAATTCCATTTCACTAGGCAAATCTAACTCGTAGGCCACCTAATCAATCCTCCTCATTACCCTATAAGGATCCACATATTGAGGGCTTAACTTACCCTTCTTACCAAAATGAACAACACCCTTCATGGGTGACACTTTCAAATAGACCTAATCACCAACATTAAACTCAAGCTCCCTCCCTCTCACATCGGCATAAGACTTTGGGTGAATTTGGGCTGTTTTCAACCTTTGTCTAATCATCATCACTTTCTCCATAGCATCCATAACTAGATCCGAACCCAACAAACTCAACTCTAAAACCTCAAACCACCTAACTGGTGATCTATAACATCTACCATAGAGAGCCTCAAAAGGAGCAATACCAATGCTTGAATGTTAGCTATTGTTATATGCAAACTCAATCAATGGAAGGTGATCATCCCAACTACCATTAAGATCCAATACACAAGCCCTATGCATGTCCTCAAGTGTATGGATAGTTCTTTTAGCTTGGACATCCGTTTGAGGGTGGAAGGTTGTATTAAGTTTAACTCTTGTACCAAGACTTCTTTGGAAGGACCTCCAAATGTGTGAAGTGAATTGTGCACCACAATCTGATATAATGGACAAAGGAACCCCGTGCAACCTTACCAAGTAATGAATGGACAACCTAGCATAATCTTCAGCCCCATATGTAGTCTTTACCGATAGAAAGTGAGCTGATTTTGTCATCCTATCAACCACAACCCAAATGGAATCAAAACCCTCTCTAGTGTTGGGTCACCCAACCACAAAATCAATATTAATCTCTTCCCACATCCAAGAAGGAATCTCTATGTCTTGGGCTAGGCCACCCGACCTCTGGTGTTTGGCTTTGACTTATTGGCAACTATGACAACCAAAGTAAAATTTGGAAATGTCCCTCTGCATACCTCCCTACGAATACACCTCTCTCAAATCTCTATACATCTTAGTAGACTTGGGGTGAATAAAGTAAGAAAAACCATGAGCCTCATCAAGAATCATTTCCTTCAAGCCATCAACACAAGGCACACAGAACCTACCTTGGTACCTAATGGCACCATCTCCTCTTTAGGAGAAAACCTCCACCTTACCATCTTTTACCAATGTCTTCAATTCTAACGAAGTGGAGTCAAGATCTTGCTTAGCTTTCACCTCCTCAACCAATGAAGATTTAGAACCATCATCATCAACAACAACAACACCATCATCAACCTCTTCCAACCTAACTCCGAATCTAGCCAACCGATGAACCTCCCTAGCCACCCTTTTGCCACCATCATCAACATGAGCTAGGCTACCCATCGATACTCCTCAAAGCATCTGCCACCACATTAGCCTTACCGGGATGATAATGCATACTCATATCATAGTTCTTAAGAAGTTATGACAACCTTCTTTTTCTCAAGTTGAGATCTTTTCGAGTGAAGACATACTGGAGGCTCTTATGACTGGTAAACATATTAACATGCACCCCATACAAATAATGAAGTCACATCTTTAATGCAAATACCACAATAGCTAGCTCAAGATCATGGGTAGGATAATTATTTTCGTGCACTTTGAGTTGTCTAGAAACATATGCTATCAGCTTAACATTTTGCATCAATACACAACCCAAACCAACCATTGAAGCATCAGAATAACAACAAATCCTTCTAGCCCTTCCGGTAGTAACGCTATAGGAGCGGAAACAAGCTTATCTTTCAATGTTTATAAATTCTTTTCACACTAACTAGTCCATACAAATTTGGCTTTCGTTTTAGTAAACTTGGTTATAGAAGAAGCAATAGAAGAGAACCCATTCACAAACATCTTATAGTAACCCGCTAAGTTGAAGAAGCTCCTAATATCTGAAGGGGTCAATGGTCTAGGCCAATTCCTAATCACATCCGTCCTTTTAAAATCCACCTTAATACCATCCCCCGACACCACATGACCTAAGAAGGCAACCTCCTTTAACCAAAATTCACATTTTTTATACTTGGCATACAAATTTTCTTCCCTCAATCTTTGTAGCACTACCCTTAGATGACCCATATGTTCCTCCTCACTATGTGAATAAATCAAAATATTATCAAGAAAGACCATAACAAATGAATCAAGGTAGAGTTTGAAGACCCTATTCATAAGATCCATGAAGATTGTCAGTGCATTGGTCAACCCAAAGGACATCGCAACAAACTTATAATGACATACCTAGTCCGAAAGGCCATATTAGGAATGTCACACTCCTTCACCTTCACTTGATGGTACCCGGACCGAAAATCAATCTTAGAGGAGTGGCTAGCCCCTTCCAATTAGTCAAACAAATCATCAATCCTTGGAAGAGGATACATATTCTTAATGGTGACCCAATAAAGTTGCCGATAGTCAATACTCATTCTAACGGACCCATCCTTTTTCTTCACAAACAGCACCGGAGTAACCCAAGGTAATTGGCTAGGCCTAATGAAACCTTTCTCCAACAAGTCCCTCAATTGCTCCTTCTACTCCTTTGACTCTGCCGGGGCCATATGGTAAGGGGGAATAGAAATAGGTTGAGTATCAGGGATGATGTCTATACAAAAATCTATTTCCCTTTCGGGAGGAACACCGGGAAGGCCATTTGGAAAGACATCAAGAAACTCATTTACTACCGGAACTGACTCTATAGGTAGGACTTTGGACTCTACATCCCTAACCCTCACAAGATGATAAAGAGACTCCTTAGAAATCAACTTACAGGTTTTAATGCTAGAGATGAACCTATCCTTGACCACTGCATTATGACTCTCCCACTCAACACGGGTTTATTTGGGAATTGGAATTTGACCCTATGAGTTCTAGAATCTATAGAGGCATAGTATGCATGCAACAAATTCATACCAAGAATGACATCAAAATCAACCATATCCAACTCAACAAGATCACAAGGCAATATTTTATGCAAGATGCAAATGGGACAATTTCTATAGACCTTTCTACAAATCACAGATGCACCAATATGAGTGGACACCTCATATGACTCACACACGACAATTCGGGCTCAACATAAAACTTTTTTGGGAACAAAGGGGGTAACAAAAGAAAGAGTGACACCCACAAAAAAAGAATGGCACCCGGATCAATCAATACATACACATCAAAATCAAAGATATTTAATATACCGATAACAACGTCGGGCACCTCATTAACCCCTTGCCTCCCATGCAAAGCATAAAACTGATTGTGCCTTTGGGAACCACCTTGTTGACCACCCCTTCCCAAAGGAACCACATTTTAACCTCATGGACGGACCTCCTTACCCTTATTGTAGTTTTGACGGTATTCAATCTTTTTGTGACAAACTTCTCCACAACCATAGCATGCATTAGTGTCTCTCAAGCATGGGCCCCCATAGACCTTACCACATCTTGGACACATATAATTAGGGGCCATACCACTAACACCTTGGGCCCTTTGGAAGTCATTGGCAAACCCCCTATAAGAAGCACGAGAAGACCCTTGTCCTTGATGGAACCGACCACCATTTTGACTTTGAAACCTACCTTCAAAGCGGGCCATCTTGGACTCATGACCCCTCCTTTACCTAAACTTTTCCTCCTCTATTTGCTCGACATAGGTCATCAACAGAACAAATCCATGTCACTATTTAACATAGCGGACAGGGCATTCCTCACTCACCAAGTCGGATACCCCCATCATAAATTTGTTCATTCTAGACCTTGGGTCGGCTACCAAGCGGTGAGCATATTATGAGAGCTAATTGAACTTCAGGGCATACTCCTCACACTCATGGACCCTTGTCTCAAATTCATAAATTTCACCATCTTGGCCTCTCGAAGTTCAAGAAAGAAGAACGGATTAGGAAAAGCTACCTTGAACTCCTTCAAAAGCACCACAATGTTGATTACCTTCTCCATCTTCCATTTATCAAACCATATT
Source organism: Solanum clarkiae (assembly GCA_011800125.2). Taxonomy (NCBI): domain Eukaryota; kingdom Viridiplantae; phylum Streptophyta; class Magnoliopsida; order Solanales; family Solanaceae; genus Solanum; species Solanum clarkiae. The sequence continues at coordinate 12,608 of JAABOM020077206.1, read as the reverse complement.
TGTGCCACCCCTTGAGTTGGTAAGCCTCCAACTTCACCTTCTCTTCCGATCTAACACCCGTAATAGCCAAAACTTTGTAGACCTCATGAATGAACTCTTGAGGGTCCTGATCCACCTTTGACCCGTAGAATTCGAGGGCATTCATCCTCATAAAGTCTCTCTCCCGAGATGCCAGAGTAGGAGCATAAGGTGCTTAGGACCCTTGATTGGCTTTATTAGCCACAACTTGTGTAAGAAAAGTGAGAGCACGTGGAGCTCACCATGAGTCGGTTGTTCCGCGAGTGTGCGGCCTCTTTTTCCTCTTGTTCTAGGCATGATCTAGCATAAAGAATAATCGCTGGGGGGGAGGAACCTTATATTAACTTCTATAGCATGACATAGAGTATGAAGAAGGGAATCATTTCCTAAATGTCTCAAAGCCTCTTATTCATAGTTGTGGTGCACAAAACAACCATGAATAATACTCTAATTAATGTGGTGTATTGGATGCCAGGATCATTAACAACCTAGTGCTATAACACCAAGTTTGTCACGTCCCAAGCATAGGGCCTAGACATGACACAGTGTATGGGAAACCCAAAGGGACCCCAAGCAAGCCTCTTAACATATCATTAGACATCCTTGATCGCGGAAGCAATAAAATACAATAAGAGTAGTAAATAGGGATAACCGGGGATAAAGGACATATTTTATATCATAGACATCAAAAGTCGAGAGAGAGTCAAACTTCATAGCATTAAACATAATGTGTCCAACAACACCTCTAACCATAGACCTTAGCTGCGGCTAAGACAAGCAACCGCGCTCTCCCTCATAGTCAAAACATACAATAAAGAAAGAGAGTCGTAATACATATCATAAGAACATAAACATTGTCCCAAGAATAGAGCACTCACCAACTAGCATTGGAGGGATCGTACTAGCCACTTGGATGAGGATGATCGCGGGGCTCCGGTTCCTACATGGTGACATCATGTCGACATAGAGTATACATTACTACGTTTAAATTTACTAAGTATGTAGGATGCGATGCAATAAGATATAGGCATAATAACCAAAATGCAAAATAGTAGGCCATAGATAACATATTAGCAATATGGCATGTATGATCAATGCATAAGTAGAACATTCTAACATGTAATATAAGACAAGGTATAAGAAGAGACCAAAATTATAAAACCCATAGGCTAGGAAGGTACAAACCCATTTGGTTGGTTGGTGGATCGTCGCACCCTGCCACCCCTGGTGATTCAGGAACTAAACCCTCAACCCAGTTACCAACATACGAACCCCTTAATAGACTGGTGGATAGTCACACCCTACCACCCATGGTGATTGAGGTACTAAGCCCTCAACCCAGTTACCAAGGCACAACCCTTTTGTTAGTATCAAGGTACAAACCCCTCGACATGGTTACCTGGGCTCTTAACCCCCCGAGTAAGGCATAGTCACATCTAACACTATATAGGAGAATATCACATACATACGTTCCTTTAATCATCATAAAGTTATTCAACTAATAAGACATGCATTAGACCTTCAATTCCTCAAAATACATTAACCAGACATTTTATCAAACACTTGGCGGGTGTGTAGTGCTAGTGTAAAACCATGCAATTCAAGAGTGTAATAATTCTAGAAAGTTCAATATAAAACCATTAATAGATACATGGTAACACCCTCAAGCAATATACATCAAAATCCTTTATCAAATCTCACAATAGATCTTAGATTCATTGCTTAAAACATGCTAAAACAATCAAAATTTCATGAAACTCTAACATAGTGTGCAGTGAAATTCATAATCAATAAGACCCATGAGTAAATCAACTTTAATTCATGCAATTTTAGGTAAAAGAAAGCTTGGGTATCATGGGTGAAAGGAACCCATGGAAGAAATTGACATATCATGACTTTGGAGAAGCCTTGAAGAAGATTGGAGATGGAGACTTGAAGCTTGAATGAGAACCTTGAGATCCGGATGATTGTCGGGACTTAAAATTTGGAGATGAAATATTGTCTAAGTGTTTGACAGAGTATTTGGGAATGTCATGAATGATATAAGGGTGAAATAAGGCCAAGTGTAGATATTTTCATGCATGGGAACACTTAGGCCCAAGACTTAAAAGCCTTGGACCGACAAGAAAAACTGGCACAAAATTACGCTGAGGCGTGCCCTTGGCACGTCGTGCCAAGGGCACAGAAACCTCACTGGAAATCGCATTTTTGCCATTTTCGGGGTTAGACTAATTTATCACTCAATTTGACCCCCTGATCAAGAATAGGAAGTTGGATATTCGATATAACACACGAATTTTGAGATATATGGAAATTATGATTTTGGGCACTTCTGAGGTATATTTTTAGGCACATTTTTGGGTTGTTTCAATTCTTTTGACCTTGGCGCCAATATTTCTGATTGGACCCTTGGATGCTGGTCCTGAAACCCCTTGTTTGATCAACAACAATACAAGCATTTTCGCTATAGCATGCCTCCTCGTACGTGGGTGCACTTGGAGATTGATGAACCACTACATTCACTCTCTCTTGGATCTGCTTCATCATCACCTCCATAACTGTGCGAATCTAAGCAAGCTACTATATGATTTGTTCATTAATTCTGGCCTGCTCTGAACCCACATTGACAACACTTGATCTCTTTGTGGAAGCTCTATCCCGCTGCCCCTATGCACAATTTGTCTTCACCACTTATTCCATTCGCTCCTCAATCCTTACAAATGGTTGATCCAAAACCATGCCCCCCATAATAGTGTCAACAGAGGGCTGACTTTTCTCATCAAGGGCATAGTAAAATATCTCCACCATAGTGTCATCAGCAATTTTGTTGTCAGGGATACTCTTCAGACATTTGGTAAACCCCTTCCAAGTAGTTCTTATTTAATCACTAGGAAGTTTCTCGAAGTTGTTGATTTGATCATTGAGCGTGATCTTCTTTAATCAAAAGAAATACCTCTCCAAAAAGGCCTTCTATAAATCTACCCAACTGATGAATAAACTCTGTAGGAGTTCAGATAGCCACAATGAAGCATTGCCCATGAGTGACAATGGGAAGACATGGAGTCCACAACATCTAGAGACAGATTCTGTGTTCCCATCACTCTCTTACAAAGAAATGCCATATTGTGTATGTGGTTACGAGGATCCTTCGATGGTAAGCCTACAATGAGCCCATGGTTCTTTAGCATCTAAACTAACCCACTCGACACAGTACACTTTGTGTCTGCCAGTAGTGGTGGCAATACAATAGCTCTAGTCACCTCTATGGCCGTAGGATTCCACTTGTACTGATTCCACTGGTAAAATTGGCATTGAAATCCTGAGGCTATGGAATGTCCTCCAAAGGAGGTGGGATCTTATTCTCAACATCTTTATTGTTATTTTTGTTCAGAGCTACATTGGCCATGTTGTTGACATTGTCTTGGACCATTCATTCTTAGCATTTTGTGAATCTCTTCATCAAAAAGAGTTAAGAGATTACCTTGACTCTGAGTGTTGGACATACACTAACCTACACCCTGAAACGAAAAAAAATAAACAACAATAAAATAAGGGAACTAAGGATTAAGACTAGAATTACTAATGAATTCACTAATTCTAGTTGTATTCCTTGGCAGTGGCGCCAAAATCTTGATGTCGCCCAAGTTACACCTTTTTTTTAGAGAATAAAGTGATCCCTGTCAAGATATAGAACCTAACCAAGTTTAGGACCGATCCCACAGGGAATACGTAGACTCAAGAAAATTCACCAATTAGCAATCTGAGTAATTAACCAACATACTTCCCTGAAGGGTGGTTGCAATAATCAATTAGAAAATAAAACTAACTAACTATTATGAGAGAAAAGCTAATAATGGAGAGAAACTACGGTATTGTGTTCCCCATGATTCCCCAACTCAGTATCACTAGATAACCTAATTCTTTTCTATTGTATAGCATGCTGGACAGTAATTTAAGTTCACCAACTCTTTTGGTCAAAAGTGAGAGGTGCATTTCACTATGTGACTTGGCCCATCTCCATAGTGTGCATTACTAACCATTGCATATTAGTATAGTACAACCTCCCCTTGGCCTAGTTTTGTTGATTAGATGAGAACACATCAATCAAATCTTGTTAATTAGTCTCTTTTCCTATTAGTCATTACATTGGCCCAGTCAGTAACATCTGGTAGGTTCTAATGTTGGCCAGCATTAGAAAACACGCAATATGAAGAGAGTTAATTAATACAAGTATATACACCTTCCAAGAATTTTGAATTATCTAGTTTTACTTTGTTAGCTCTTCATAGTTCCCACAACCCTAGTTGTGGATTTAGCTACTCATGCTATGTGTAGATGTAGAAATTATTAATTGAAAAGACATAATTAAACACTTACATAATAGTTTTAAGAACAAGCAATCCAATGTCTACTAGAATCACAAGCTTTAAGATCAAATTCAACCACAAGTATTCTCAAAGACTCCCCTACAATTTTCTCTCTCAAGATATTGAGTTCTTTGAGTACTAAGTGAAAACCTATCAAAATAGATGAGAACTTATGAAAAATAACCTAAAAGACCTATTTATAATAATTAAAATTCAAATCCTTAAGAACTTAGGAGAACTGGTCGGCATACCATACGAAAGCTCTTTACGACCCATATTGAAGTTTATGGTGTCACGACCTAAGGCTAGGGTCTAGACGTGACACGACAAATAGGAAGTTCCTAGACAACCTAAACAATCCTCTTGACATATCACTCACATATCCCTGGTCGGGGAAGTAAAGTCAGCAATAATCACATGATATTTGAGTAAATAGGAAACAGGACTAAGGGAAACATTTGAATATAAACAAAGCATCAGACTCAAGCCTATCGCGTAAATACATCATATTATCCAACATACACCTCTAACTTGGAACAGAGAGGGGGCCAAGACACTTTCCAGGATCACCGTCACAGTATCAAATATTCAACATAAAGAAGTCTTAAATTATCAAGCGAAGTAGATAGTGTCCTCCAACTTGAGGACTCACCAAAGCCTGTCTTTGAGGTAAATCTCTAGCCATGTAGAGAATGATCAGGAGGAGCTCCGGTCTCTACATGGTGATATCATGTAGGCATAAAATATGTGTTAGTACATTTGAATGTACTAAGTATGTAGGATGTAATGCAACAAGTCATAAGCCAATATAATCAAAATGCATAATCATAGGCAATAGACGAGTATAATCTCAATATGGCACACATGATCAATGCTTGAAGTAAAAACATGCTTGTAAATCATTCAAATTGCATAGAACACAATACATGTGTGGGAGGAGACCGTAATTGACATAGACAAGTAGCTACAACTTGGAATACAAGGCATGACACCCCCTTGGTAAGGTGTAAGGTGGACGGGCATGACACCCCCCGGCTAGGTGCGATCGACTTGCCAAGGTGAACCAAACAAGTGCAGTTAGAGGCATGACACCCCCTCAAGTGGATGAAAAAACTAGATAGATCCACTAGTGAGGAAGGGTAAAGCATCCTATGGTGGCACATAGTTTAAAGTCTAAAGACATTGTATAAAGACCCTATGAGTTGAGCCCCCATCTAATGTACTCAATCGGTGCTAAGTCTAATCCCATGGAATATTTGAAATAATTATATATTATAGATCTTGTAAGAAATACGGAAACATGACATGAGTAGCTCTTGAACACATGTTAACCTTTAATGGTGAGCCTATCTTGAATATGAGAGTAAAGAATCGTACATGAACCCTTGCATTAACATGAATGGCTCACAAGAGGTAAAAATCATAAAATAGGGCTTAACTTGTAACTTGTGAAATTAAAGATATTTTCATGAATTTAAGACATGCTTGAAAGCCCCTAATCATCACGAAAACATTTGACTGATAAGTCATGTAAATAACTTGAGAATTCTTGACATAACATTTTATCAAGCATTTGGTGGCCACATGATGCTTGTTCAAATTCATGCAACTCAAGAGTATAACAAAATGAATAAATCAATTCAAAATCAACCCACCAACTTTGTAGTAAAACACCAAATTGGGTATCATGAAATTCGCATCAAAACTTAATAATAGTTCATAGATTCCATAGCTTGAATCATGTATAGTCTCAAAACACAAAGATCAATTTATAGTATAATTTAAAATAGATATTCATGTATAATCATCAATATTTGACAAAACCGCAATATATTTCATGATCTTATTTCGAAATAATAGATACCCATAACTAATACAACTTGAAACATGCTTTTTTTATAAAATGGAAGATTCGGCTCCATGGGTGAAAGGACCCAATGGATGAAACCCACATACCTAAATTTAAGGATTCCTTCATGTAGACTTGAAAGAGATAGGTAACTTAAATGGAGTTCTTGAGATCCGAAATTAAGCTGAAGACACTTGATTTTGGGTGAAATATTTGGTTAGTCTTCATTCTCTGATCCTCAGGGCACAAAATATCTTCTATGACTTGTAAACTCATCTACATCTCATCTGCATGTTCGTAGAATAAACTTCATGTTTGAAGGATTAAAAGTGTTGTCTTTTGGCAGCACATCACTTATCAAACCTGCATTCAATGTTAGACGACAAGGGTACATAATATAGAATGAAGTGTATATCCAAAAAAGAGTAGTATATATATATTCCATAAAATTCATGATGCATGAAATGTAATAATGCTCGTATATAGTGGGAGATGTGACCTCAGCCGACAAGACTAAGACCAAGCAAGCTATTTCTTAGAATCCCGATCAATTCCCCTCATTGCTAAAGAGGTGGCCTACTTGCCAAATATGAACCATACTTCACCTTACCGACATCTCCATTTCGAATAAAGAAAGTTCCCCATTTCGGATAGGATTTTCACAATATTGCAAATCATATTTCTCATTAGGGTTATCCCCATTTTGGAGTATTGACCTTCCTTACAGGCATCCCTATTTTGGATAGGATTTTCATGTACATATACCTATGATGGGGTCATAGTTCAAGGAAAGGGAGAGGGCCCCCCAATTCATTGGTGCTAAGCCAAACATCTCATATGAATACTCACAAATATACATGCTTTCAAAAGAGGCAATAGTTTCCTTCAAATCATTTCAATGCACATTTAGGTTCAAAACCAAACATATTTCTCATACATTCATAATTAAACACAAAAGCCAAATCATAGTTCATAATCATGATACTCATGCATGGGAATAGCTCATTTACATATACGAGATGGTGCAACCACCAAAAATGCTCAAAGAGCCATAACAATAGACACTTATGTGATCAAATTTTGTCATAAATAATATATTATGAAAATCATATGCATAAACATAATTGAGCTTAACCGACTTCATAATTTTTATAAAACCATAGTCATGTATGCATAAGCCATGAATGAGATGAGAATTAGCATGGGTGATAGTGTTTCAACTTAAACAAACAATACATCATGAAATTCAAGTAAAAAGACAAGTAAAATTCACATTTAAATAATAACATCGACTAACCATGCAAAATCAACCTTTAAAGAAGACATGCACTTTCATAACTTCATAATATCAATGCATTTCATCATATTAGGGCTTAATCAACTTTAAAATCAATAAATAAATATAGTTCATATAAGTTGTCTACTCCTATTGATACATATATTGTTGCTAGAAAGGTCTATAGAAATTGTCCCATTTGCATCTTGCATGAAATATTGCCTTGTGATATTGTTGAGTTAGACATGGTTGATTTTGATGTCATTCTTGGGATGGATTGGTTGCATGAATACTATAAGTCTATTGACTGTAGAACCCGTAGGGTCAAATTCTAATTCTCAAATGAACCCGTTCTTGAGTGGGAGAGTTATGATATGGTGGTCAAGGATAGGTTCATCTCTTGCATTAAATCCCATAAGTTGATCTCTAAGGGGTGTATTTATCATTTTGTATGGGTTATGGTTGTGGAGTCTAAAGTCCTTAATCCTATAGAGTCTGTTCTAGTTGTAAATGAGTTTCTTGATGTCTTTCCAAATGACCTTCCCGGTGTTCCTCCCAAAAGGGAAATATATTTTGGTATAGATCTCCTCCCTAATACTCAACCCATTTCTATTCCCCCTTACCATATAGCCCTGTTAGAGTTAAAAGAGTTGAAGGAGCAATCAAGGGATTTGTTGGAGAAAGGTTTTATTACGCCTAGTCAATCACCTTAGGAAGCACCAGTGTTGTTTGTGAAGAAGAAGGATGGGTCTCTTAGAATGTGTATTGACTACCAGCAACTTAATAGGTTCACCATCAAGAATAGGTATCCTCTTCCAAGAATTGATGATTTGCTTGACCAATTGTAAGGGGCTAGCCACTTCTCTGAGATTGATGTTTGGTCGGGGGTACCATCAAATAAAGGTGAGGTAGTGTGATATTCCCAAGACGGCCTTCCGGACTAGGTATGGGCATTTTTAGTTTGTTGTGATGTCCTTTTGGTTGACCAATGCACCGGCTATCTTCATGGATCTTATGAATAGGGTCTTTAAACCCTACCTTAATTTGTTTGTTATGGTCTTCATTGATGATATTTTGATCCTTTCACGTAGTGAGGAGGAGCATATGGTTCATTTGAGGATAGTGCTACAAAGATTGAGGGAAGAGAAATTGTATGCCAAGTATAAAAAATATGAATTTTGGTTAGAAGAAATTCCCTTTCTAGGTTATGTGGTATCTAGGGATGGTATTAAGGTTGATCCTAAAAAGATAGATGTGATTAAAAATTATCCTAGATCATTTACCCCATCGGATATTAGAAGCTTCTTGGGCTTAGTGGGTTACTATCAGAGGATTGTAAATGGGTTCTCTTCTATTGTTTCGCCCATTACAAAGTTAACTCAAAAGGAAGCCAAATTTGAGTGGTCAAATGAGTGTGAAAAGAGCTTCTAAACATTAAAAGATAAGCCTGTGTCTGCTTTTATATTTCCACTACCCAAAAGGCTAAAGGGATTCGTTGTGTATTGTGATGCTTCCCGGTTGGTTTGGGTAGTGTGTTGATGCAAAATGGGAAGGTGATAGCTTATGCTTCTAGGAAACAAAAAGTGCATGAAAAGAATTATCCTACCCATGATCTTGAGTTAGCCGCTGTTGTATTTGCATTAAAGATTTGGCATCACTATGGGGTGCATGTTGATGTGTTCACTGATCATTATAGTCTCCAATACATCTTCAATCAAAAAATCCCAACTTCAGGCTAAGAAGGTGGCTAAAACTCCTTACGAACTATGATAAGAGTGTGCATTATCATCCTAGTAAGCCTAATATGATGCGGATGCTTTGAATAGGGTGTCTATGGTTAGCCTACCTCATTTTGATGTTGGTGACAAAGACGTGGCTAGGGAGGTCAATCGGTTGGCTAGATTGAGAGTTAGGTTAGAGGAGGTTGAAAATGGTGGTGTTGTTGTTGTTGATGATGGTTCTAAATCTTCATTGGTTGAGGAGCTGCAAGCTAAGCAAGATCTTGACCCCGCTTTGTTAGAATTGAAGGCTTGAAAAAGATGGTAAGGTAGAGGTTTCCTCCCAATGGGGAGATGTTTCCCTTAGATACCAAGGTAGGTTGTGTGTGCCTTGTGTTGATGGCTTTAAGTGAAAGATTCTTGATGAGGCTCATGGCTCTTCTTACTCTATTCACCCCGGCACTACTAAGATGTATAGAGATTTGAGAGAGCTGTATTAGTGGGGAGGCATGAAGAGGAACATTTCCAAATTTGTATCCGGTTTCCATAGCTGCCAACAAGTCAAGGCCAAACATCAAGGGTGGGGTGTCCTAACCCAATATATAGAGATTCCTACTTGGAAGTGGGAAGAGATTAACATGGATTTTGTGGTTGGATTGCCCAAGACTAGAAAGGGTTTTGATTCCATATGGGTTGTGGCTGATAGGATGACGAAATCGGCTCACTTTCTACCAGCTAAGACTACATATAGGGTTGAAGATTATGCTAGGTTGTAAATTCATGACTTGGTGAGGTTTCATGGGGTTCCTTTTTCCATTATATCGGTCATGGTGCATAATTCACTTCACACTTTTGGAGGTCGTTCCAAAGAGATCTTGGCATCAAAAGGTAAATCTTAGTACAACCTTCCACCCTCAAACGGATGGCCAAGCCGAAAGAACTATCCAAACAATTGAGGACATGCTTAGGGCTTGTGTATTTGAGCTTAAGTGCAGTTTGGATAATTATATTCCATTGATTGAGTTTGCGTATAACAATAGCTATCATTCAAGCATTGGTGTGGCTCCTTTTGAGGCTATCTATGGTAGATGTTGTAGATCAATGGTTCGGTGGTTTGAGGTTGGAGAGGTGGCTTTGTTGGGTCCGGATCTGGTTATGGATGCTATCAAAAAGGTAAGGATGAGTATAGAAAGGTTGAAAATAGCCCAAAGTAGCCCAAAGTCTTATGCCGATATGAGAAGGAAAGAGCTTGAGTTTAAGGTTGGTGATTGGGTCTATTTCAAGATGTCACCCATGAAGTGAGTGGTTCGTTTTGGTAAGAAGGGTAAGTTAAGCCCTAGATATGTGGGTCCTTATAGGGTGATGAGAAGGATTGGTAAGGTGGCCTACAAGTTGGATTTGCCTAGTGAAATGGAATTGGTTTATCTGGTCGTTCATGTATGGTCTTTCATGTGTCTATGTTGAGGAAATGTGTGGGTGATCCTAATGCTATTGTGCCTCATGATATTGTGGTGGTAGTTGAAAACAACTTGACATATGAAGAGAGTCCAGTAGAGATCTTGGATAGACAAGTGAAAAGGTTGAGGAACAAGGATGTTGCTTCCGTTAAGGTCCTTTGGAGGAATCAACAGTTGAAAGTGCTACTTGGGAGGCCAAAGCGGATATACAAAAGAGAAAAACTTCTCTCTTCCATCCTACTCAAGCCTAAGATACTTATTCTAAGTCTTCTATGTGATTTCATTTCTCATGTTCTAGCCCCTAAGTCATTTGCATGCAATCATGTTTACATTGATAAAAATCATGGTGATTTTACACTTATGTTGAGATTTTGAAAATGATGTTTTAAATATGTTGTTGCATTCTTGTTGGGGATGATTTTTTTCATGATCACTCTTCTCATATATGATTCTTTGATATTCAGGGATGAATGTTCCCAAGGGAAGATATTGAAACGACCCCAAAAAAGTGCCTGAAAATATGCCTCGGAAGTGCTCGAAATCGTAATTTTCATATATCTCAAAATTCATAAAGGATATCGAAAATCTGACTTAATATTCTTGTTCAAGGGGTCAAATTGATTGGGGAATAGGTCTAACCACGATTAAGAGTAACATCAGAAAATTTAAAAATCACAAAAATGTGATTTCTAGTGTGCATCTGCGCCCCTGGTGCGACGCGCTAAGGGCGCGCTGTAGTGTATTTTGTGCACTATTTTTCTTTTCCAGTCCAAGATTTTTGGATCTTGGGCCTAAGTCTTCCCATGCATGAAAATACCTATACTTAGCCTTGTTTCAGCATCATATCATTCAATACATTCTCAAATACTCTCTCAAACACTTAGACAATATTTCATCCCCAAATTTCAAGTCTCTAAACTCATCTGGATCTTAAGATTTTCAATCAAGCTTCAAGTTTCCATCTCCAATCTTCTTCAAGGATTCTCCGAAGTCAAGGTATGTGGGTTTCTTTCATGGTTCCATTCACCCATGATGCCCAAGTTTCCTTATACTTAAAATTTGCGTGATTGAAACTTGATTTATTCATGGGTCTTACTTATTATGAATTACACTGAACACTATGTTAGGGTTTCATGAAAGTATGATTATTTTAGCATGTTTTGAACTATGAATCTAAGAAATATTGTGAGATTTTATGAAGGGTGTTGATGTATGTTGCTTGAGGATGTTACCAAGTATCTTTTGATAATTTTATACTGAACTTTCTAGCATGATTTCACTCTTGAATTGCATGGTTTTACACTAGCATTACACGCCTGCTAAGTGATTGATAAAATGTCTGGTTAAGATTTTCTTAATGAATTGAAGGCCTAATGCATGTCTTATGAGTTGAATGACTATATGATGACGAAAGGAATGTGTTTATATGATACAATCTATATAATGTTGTTAATTGACCAAGACTCACTTGGGGGGTTGTATGTCCAGCAATCTTGTTGAGGGGTTTGTACCTCGATCGCTTCGCTTGGGAGGTGGTAGGCTCGTGCAACTATGTCAAGGGGTTTGTACCTTGATAACCATGTTGGGGGGTTTGTACTCCATCAACCATGTTGGAAGGTTTGTACCTCATCAACTATGTTGGGGATTTGTACCTCATCAACCTATTGAGGGGTTCGTACCTCATTCGTGTCACATCCCAACCTAGGGTCGTGACCAGTGCCCGTTAGGGGCACCTAGACTCATACTAACTTGAATTTCCTCATTTATCCGACCTGGACACCTGCCGGAATTACGGCAGAGTTTCCTCTGTTTTATTAACTAATCTCACCTACAAATAAGATCCAGTGACATCCCAGACAACAATACAAATACATATCTCTTTATACATATACATAAAGGCGGGCCGACAAGGTCTCCGCCGTG
>JAABOM020077189.1:0-33576 GCA_011800125.2 Solanum clarkiae | reverse complement strand
TAACATAGGAGGCCGAGGATGCGATGAAATCAAAATATCCTCACTTATTTGAAGCTAAAGAGGAAGTCCAACATGCAGAATTTGGACACTAATAGGTACGTGTGATCAAATACTTAATGTGTGGTCAAACGTTTGTGTAAGTAAAGATCTAAACTTAGTTAAGCTATTCAATTGTGTTAACATTCGAGTACGAATGTTCCTAAGGGGGAAGGTTGTAATACCCCACGTCTTACAATACTAGTACTATGCAAATGAAACATTACATAGTTTGGTCAAATCAGAGCTAATTTTTAAAAGTGCTTGAATCTCATGTTAATGGGTTATATGTGCGTCTAACGATTAAGAAGGTCGAGTGTATACATGTTTTGTGTCAAATTGAGGAGATCAGAACCTTAAATAATGTAAGAGAATTGAGGTGCTTGCAGGATTTAAGAAGCTAGCAGGTGATTCACCTACTTGCTTATCTTAAATTTGCTAGCTAAACAGAGACGAGGCCCGACGTCGAATTTGTCCAAGTCCAATTAAGAACGAAGTTCATATTAAGGGTGTAACTTTAGCCCATATTTTACCATCATACATGGACTATACTGTCAAACCAAGAAGAATATAAAAGTGTCCCAAGCCCATTACAATTCCTTTAGTAAGTTAGTCCCAAGTAATTAAGAAGAAGAAAGATGAACATGGGCAGCAAAGGCCCATCAACTTGGAGACCCATTTAGGCCCAAGTGAAAGGGGCAAGGTGCTGCATCACTATCTTGATAATGTAAGGCTAAAGTAGCCTTAGTAATTCGGCCAAAGACCCCTTTATAAAGGGCTCAAAATAGCTCCCACAAGTCATTGTTAACTTGACCAACAAAAAAAATCAGATTGTCTCCAAGTTTTCTCTCAACGTCTCTTGACTTTGTAAAGAAGCCAAAAGGAACTTCTAGCATTCTTGGATAAGACCTATACCTTGAGGGTTGTGGTAATTAAGGTTACATGTGTGTTTAGTATGGTTTTCTTATGAAAAACAAGAAGTATATGCTAGTATGTTTGCACTAGAAATTTGAGACAACATGTATTTAGAAAGTTGCTGCACACTTGCCTTTTGTTTTAGTGACTTCTCTATGGTTTGTGGGATGTATTATGAAGAGAAGTTTATGTTCTTAATATGGTTTGAGTTATAAATCTTAACCCTAAGTTTGCTTCCCTGATTTTGGTTTCATTCAACAAATGCGTTTTATTGTGTTATCTTAAGTGTAATGTTGATTGGAACTTGTGGGCTGTTGGATAGAAGGATATTGGATCACGTCCTTCATTACTTCTTGTGTACTACTCTAAGACTGTTTTAGGACTGTTTATATGTGTAAATGTTGTTCGAATAGTTTGGTTAGAGTTGGAACAGGTTTGGAATTGTCGACGTCGAAATGTAGCGAAGGGAGGTAACGTTATGCTATTTATTTGTAGGTTGTGTAGAATTGTTAAGTGTTGTGCTTTGTGGGCTGTTGTAGGACTGTTGTCGCACTAAAAAAAGGTTTTACATGATGTGTACATGTGAATGTGTGCTAGAAAATACGATTATAAGTGAAAATATTGAAGGAATGCGTTTGCGTCGCTAATTATAGGCTTGCTGCCCAGGTGTTAGTTTTTGTGATATTGGGGTGCCAAGAAGTGTTTCTTTGCTGCTAATACTAGTCTTATTGCCTACTATGTTGTAAACATATACTTGGAGGAAGGGAAGGTTATCTCGAGGTAGTAACGAGGTCATATAACGAGGTATGTCAGGCTACTTATTTTCGTATTGTTTGGCATGAAACATAGATCACTCCTTGGCACATAAAGGCATTTACCAGCTCCGACATAACTATTAACTGTGTATACACTCTTGTACATGTTCATATGCTCCTATACATAGTCACTTTCAAATATGCATACATACATGGATACCAAGTTACATGGGTTCTTTTTGCCAAATAAAGTCCACGAGTTATTTCATTTCATACGCATTTCATTATTTATGTAACGTACTCTTTTTATTGTCATATTTTCTTGTATGATTATCTACAATGTCGCATGCTACATATACATTCTTACGTCTCCAATATTTTGACCACCAAAAGAACCATCTCAAAGGTAATTGAAATATAAAGTATATTGTTTACCGATAGGTGGTAGCCCGAGGGGTGGAAGAATCACCTAGCCAGGGACGATCCTATCACAGGTGGTAACCCGAGGGGTTAAGGAAGAACCTATCTAAGGACGATCTCGATATAGTTTTACCACTGATCAGTTGGTCATTTGTATTACAGTTGTGCACAGATTATACAGTAAAAGTAAAGTAATATAAAGAACATAAAGTATATGACCCCATAGTATAACTAAAAGTGGTCTCTTATCCTACACCAGTGCGTAGTATCAGTTGAGTTGTTACTTCATATATAGTATATCCTTCCTTACATATTCAGTACATTATCCCGTACTGACATCCCTTACGGGGGACCTGCATTTCATGTTGCAGGTACAGATGCTAGTAGATTTCCCCTATAGGAATACAGGATATCCAGCTGCTGATACTAAGCCCCAGGTTGCTCCGGGGCTTTGTATGTGTCTAGAGCTTATACGTTTATATTGTACGGTTAGTTGAGGCGAGACCTGTCCCGACCCTTGTCAAATACTTTCTCTTATCTAGAGGCTTTGTAGACTATGTAAATCAAAGTGTTGTTATGTCTCATACTTTAAACACCGTGGCCCCAACGGCCTAGTCATATGCATTTCCTTTTGGCTTGTTATCACTGTTTATATTCTTAAAGGCATTCAAAGGTAGAAATCTCTTATAATACATATAGAAAGAGCATAGGCATGGGTTGTTTCTCCTAAGCGTTATCGGCAACGGGTGCCAGTCCGCCCTACCAGGACTTGGGGCGTGACAAGTTGTCACAAGTCAAAGCCGAACATTAATGACGGAGTGGCCTAACCCAAGAGATAGAGATTCCCACTTGGAAGTAGGAGGTGATTAATATGGATTTTGTGGTTGGGTTACCCAAGACTAGAAAAGGTTTTGATTCTATTTGGGTGGTGGTTGATAGGATGACGAAATCGGCTCACTTTCTACCGGTTAAAACCACATATGGGGATGAACAGCATGCAGGGTTGTACATCCTTGAGATAGTGAGGTTGCATAAGTTTCCTTTGTCCATCATATTGGATCATGTTTCATAATTCACTTCACACTTTTGAAGGTCTTTTCAAAGGGGTCTTGGTATAAAAGTTCACCTTAGTACGGCCTTCCACCCTCAAACGGATGGCCAACCCGAAAGAACCATTCAAATCCTTGAAAATATGCTTAGTACATGTGTATTGGAGTTGAGGAGCAGTTCGGATGACCATCTTCCTTTGATTGAATTCGCATACAATAATAGCTATCACTCTAGCATCGGTATGGCTCCTTTTGAGGCTCCTTATGGGAGACATTGTAGATCACTGGTTGGTTGGGTTGAGGTTGGATAGATGGCTCCATTGGGATTGGATCTGGTTATGGAGGCTTTTGACAAGGTTAGAATGATCAGGGAAAGGCTGAGAACAGCCCAAAGTCGTCAAAAATCCTATATCGATGTAAGAAGGAGAGACCTAGAATTCCAAGTGGGTGATTGGGTCTATTTGAAGGTTTCTCTAATGAAAGGTGTGGTCTGTTTTGGTAAAAAGGGAAAGTTGAGTCCAACGTACTTTGTTCCTTATGAGGTGATAAAGAGGGTTGGCAAGGTAGATTATTAGTTGAAGTTGCCTAGTGAAATGAATTTGGTTCACTCGGTGTTCCATGTCTCTATGCTGAGAAAATGTGTTGATGATCCTAATGCTATTGTGCCTCTTTATGTTGTGGGTTTTTTTGAGGATAACTTGACTTACAAGGAGATTCTGGTTTAGAACTTATATAGGCAAGTGAAGAGATTGAGGAACAAGGAGGTAGCATCTGTTAAGGTCCATTGGAGTAACCAACAAATCAAAAGTGCTACTTGGGAGGCCAAAGTGGACAACCAAAAGTAGTATCCTTATCTTTTCCACTCCACTCAAGCCTAAGGTACTAATTCTAATTCTCCTATGTGATTTCAAGTCTTATGCTCCAGCCCCTATGTCATTCATAGGCATTCATGTTTAAGTTGGCAAGTTATGATGATTTTACACGTGTGTTGATATTTTGAAAATGGTGTTTTAAATATGATGTTGCATTCTTGGTGGAGCTGATTTATTTATGACCACTTTTGTCTTATATGTCTCTTTTACATTCAGGGACGAATGTTCCGAAGGGGGAGATATTGAAATGACCTCGAAAAGTGCCCGAAAATGTACCACGGAATGCAAAAATTTTAAATTCCATATATCTCAAAATCTGTTTGTTAGTTCAAAAATTTGACTTCATATTCTTATTTAGGGGATCAAAGTTAAGGGGAAAAGGGTCTAACCCCAATTTTAGAAAAACCGTATCGAAATTCAAAAATCCCATGGTGTAATTTCCACTGACGTTTTTGCGTCGCGACGCGCCTCTGTATTATTTGAGACTATTTTTTTTAGTTCGGTCCAAGACTTCTAAGTCTTGGGCTTAAGTGTTCCCAAAAGTGTTTTTACCTATATTTAGCCAAATTTTACCCTCCTATCATCAAAAACATTCTCCAATACTCACTCTAACACTTAAGCATATTTCCACTCCCAAATTCAAGTCCCAAACCTTCATCCTAAACTAAAATTTTTCTTCAAGGTTCTTCTTCAAGCATCAAGTCTCCATCTATAATCTTCACTAAGTTCATCTCCAAGCTAAGGTATGTGGATTTATTTCATGGGTTCCTTTCACCCATGATACCAAAGCCTCCTTTTACTCAAATTGCATGATTTGAAGTTGATTTACAAATGGGTCTTGATTATTATGAAATTCAGTGCGTATTATGTTAAAGCTATGTGAAATTGTGATTGTTTTGCTATGTTTTAAGCTATAAATCTTTGATCTATTGTGAGATTTGAGAAGGGGTTTTGATATATATTGCTTGAGGGTGTTGCAAGGTGTTGATTGATGGTTTTACAATGGATTTTCTCACATAATTGCATCTCTATATTTCATGATTTTATACTAGCATTACGCACCCTCTAATTATTTGGCAAAATGTACGGATGTGGTTTCTTGAGGAATTGAAAGTCCAAAGCATGAGATATGATATGAATGACTATATGATGATAAAATGAGCTTATGTACATGATACACTCTCTATAAAATGTTGCATTAGACCACGCCCAATTCGGGCGGTCTAAGAACCCGGATAACCGAGATGGGGGTTTGTACTCATCAATCAAGGGAAGGGTTCATATTTCTCCACCTAGGTGATGGGGCGGCATTATCACTAACTGAGGTGGGGGTTTGTACTCATCAACCAAGGGAGGGTTCGTGCTTCTCTACCTAGGTGATGGGGCGGCATTATCACCAATCAAGGAAAGGGTTTGTACGTATCCACCTAGATGATGGTGCGGCATTATCACCAACTGAGTCAAGGGTTAATACTTCACCACCTAAGTGATGGGGCCGCATCATCACTAACCTACCAAAGGGTTATATTTTGGAAATTTAGCTTGGTCTTTTCTACATATATGATATCCTATATTAGCACGAGTTACTTAAGCATATTTTGCTAATGCATTGATCATATATGTCATCTTGTTATATTATGCCTATTTCTTATTGTGATGCATTTTGATTATGAAGTCTGTCTCTTGTTGCATTGCATCCTACATACTTAGTACATTCAAACATACCAATGCGTACTTTATGCCTACATGATGTCACCATGTAGGAACCGCTGGCCAAGTTGATCATCCTACTCCTCCATGTGGCTAGTTCGACACTACTCAAGCTAGTTGGTGAGTCCTTCACTTCGAGGACCTTAGTCTATGTTGCTCCTATTATGTATCAGGACATTCTTCTTTATTGCCTATTTTGACTATGAGAGTGAGCCCGGTTACTTTGTCTTGGCCCCCGCTCTTATCTATGTATTAGAGGTGTTTGTTAGATATGTTATGTATCTATGATATGAATTTGACTCTTGTCTCTTAACTATGATATTGTGCAAGCTTTCCCCTTAGCCCCTTTGCCCCTATTCTTGCTCTTTAATGTTTTCATATGCTTCCACGACCAATGATGTGTAAAGACAAGTTAAGAGGATTGTTTGGGGATCCTTCGGGTTCCCATTCACTGTGTCACATCTAGGCCCTAGGCTTGGAACGTGACATCAAGTCCTAGGGCACTATTTTTATTACTCTTGCTATTTCGAGACTTCTTTCTGCTGAACATTTGTTACTATGAGGGTGAGCCCATAAAGTGTCTTGGACCCCATTCCAATCCATGTTAGAGGTGTTGTTTGATATTATGATTTACTTATGCTTGAGTTTGACTCTTTAATGCTTTAATTATTATCAAAGACTTCCCTTAGTCCCGCTTCCCTTTTTATTATATTTTTTGTTGTTGTTTACTTTGCTTTCGTGACCAAGGATGTGTGATTGATATGCTAAGAGGCTTGTTTGGGTCCCTTCAGATTCTCATTCGCCGTGTCAAATCTAGACCCTAGGCTTGGATCGTGATAGTTTGGATGGTTGTTGATCGATTGACCAAGTCTGCACACTTCATATCGGTGAAGACTAACTACAGTACGGAGTAGTTGGGTAGATTATATATCCGGGACATTGCCAGATTGCATGGTGTGCTAGTGTCTATAGTATCAAATAGAGAGTCTACGTTTACTTCTCACTTTTGGTGAGCTTTACAGCGTGATTTGGCTACTAGAGTGGATTTGAGATCAGCTTTTCACCTTCAGACTGATGGTCAGTCAGCGCGCACCGTTCTAGTATTGGAGGACATGCTTAAGGCCTGTGTTATTCATTTTAGGGCCCGATGGGACCAGCACTTATAACACTACAATAAAAAAGACTTTTAACGATCATTTCTTAACGAAGGAAAATGAATCCACTCATCATAAATATAGTTATAGTGATCAAATTTTTTTCTAGTCATTATAAATACACTTATAATGACCAAATTTTTTTCGATCGTTATAAATATACTTATAGTGACAAAAAAATTCAGTCGTTATAAATACACTTATAGTGACCAAATATTTTTTCGATCGTTATAAGTACACTTATAGTGACTAAATATTTTTACGGTTGTTAAAGAGAAATTTTAACCCTACATTAATCAGGGGATAAATTTTGATTGTTAAGAAGAATAACATCCCATCATTAAAATATATTACTTAGTGTAAGTGTATATGTTTATAAGTGCAAAGAAATCAGAGCAAATCATTTTTTAAGCATAACAAGTGGCATTTTGTTAATCATTCCATCATTTTGATAAGAATCCTCCATTTTTTATAATTTACTTATTTCATAAAAAAATATTAATGTATTATACTCTAATAACTCTATCCATCATTCTTATTATAGTCCATTACACAAAACTTTGAAATATTATAAAAGCATTTATTTATAATCTTTTTCGACAATTTTTTTAACTTAAATATTTTTCTTGATATAGTTTCTATATATGGTTTTATTTCGAGAGACAATTTATTCATCTTTACTGGCCTTTTTAAATATGCAAGATGAATTAGATCAAAACAAAAAACTAAAAATAGAAGTAATAATATTAAATATATAATTACGAGCTTATGAGATTAATTTTAGGTAGAAACATTATATAAATTTGGTAGTAAGTAATTTTTTCTCAAGAGGATATATGTTGCTCCACTTGCAAATTACCTCGATCAACAGACTTAAGAACTAGTATTCAGTAATAATATTTCTTCTAATAAAAAATATATATATTGTATCGACCTTTTTCCATTATTGGTTGTAAAACTAATAGGTGTATACAAATAAAAAATTTTCGTTTAAGTTAGAAAAGTATAATGTAAAATTTTACAAGCAGAAAATTTAAAAAGCTTTACATGATATATAATCAACTACTAATTAATTAAAAAATCATAATTTTTTTATTATTTAAAATTTAAGATGATGTAATTAATTTGTATCTCATAATAACTTAATGATATTAAAATATTAATATTTGGTAAATACCATTAGTATAAAAAGTGAAACTAAAAGAAGTTGAGATTTTATCCATGACGCAATGTGCAAAAAGTCAATAACGTAAGATGCAAATACAAAACAAACAACTTTATATCTAGAACTAGATAGCCCAACTTTCCTTTTATTTGCTTGTCAGAACAAAAATAAATTTTATCTTTCATTGTGGTTAATCTTTGATTTTACGAAAAAGAAAAAACAAAATAACAATTATTATGAGTGTTATTAATAATATTACATGAAGTTTTTATACTTATATTTTGATAGATCATACAGTTTGAAGAACTCATCCTCAGAGAAAGTGTAAAGAAGTATAACCAACGAAAAATTTTGAAGCACAGGAAACTGCATTTCATTTTTCAGAAATTGTTTAAAGATATTTTATTTTTTCTTTTACTAAGAGTTAAAAAAAATAATATCATACAAATTGTATGTTTATATTTTTGTAACATTATGCAATATCATTCTTTATAGTTAACTATGAAATTTTTATATGGATATAATCAATTTGGATCTTTTCATATGTGCACTTGTATGTTTGTGTGTATATATATATATGCACTTTTGCTGATCTGATTTGTGGTTATAATTAAGGTTTTAATAGCTAAAACTGAAGGGAGCCTTAGAGTAAATTATAAAGTTGTTATCATGTGACCAGAAAGTCATGGGTTCAAACCTTGGTAACATCCTCTAGCAGAAATGCAATGTAATGCTACATACAATAGATCCTTGTATTCGGGCCCTTCCCTTGAAGTGCACCGGGCTTGCCCATTTTTTTTAATAACTAGAATATCAATTAGTGAAGGGAAAACTTGATTGCTGAAAACAGGTATAACAACCAGATTATTGTTGCTGTTAAAGTTTTTTTAACGACCGAATTAAATCCAGTCGTTAAATTTTAACTATGGAACTTTTAACGACAGGTGACGATGAGATTTTTACCGTTCATTATTGATTAATAATGACCAGATTTATACTTTTAATGACTGAACTTTCCCTTGTTAAAGACCTATTTTCTTGTAGATACCATTGGTAAAGTTTGCACATAACAATAGTTACCATTCCTACATCCAGAAGGCATCGTTTGAGGCCTTGTATGGCCGGAGATGTAGGTCACCTATTGGATTATTTGATTCAGGTTTGACTTAGGTGTTAGGTGTTGATTTGCTTCAGAATGCCATGGAGTGGGTCCGACTGATTCAGAGTAGACTTTTGATAGCCCAGAGTCGCCAAAAGAGTTATTCTACTAAGAGGGTTAGGCCTCTTGAGTTCTCTATTGGTGATAGTGTTTGGCTAAAAGTTTCACCCATGAAGGTTATGATGAGATTTAGGAAGAGGGAGACAAGCTTAGTCCCCAATTCATTTGCCCATATGAGGTTTTGAGGAGAGTAGGTGAGGTATCCTATGAGTTGGTTTTACCACCGAGACTATCTTCAGTTCACCCTATTTATCATATTTCTATGCTTTGCTGGTACGTTCAAGATGAGTCCCATGTGATTTTCTTATGACTATGTTAAATTGGGTCTAGATTTGTCTTTTTAAGAGGAACCTATAGCTATTTTGGATAGGTAGGTCCGGGGATTGAGATCCAAAGAAATACCTTCTGTTTTGAAAGTTTCATGGCGGCACCGTTATATTGATGAGGCCACTTGGGAGTTGGAGTCTAACATGTGGGCTAGATATCCAGCCTTTTTTAGGCTTCAGGTACTCCTCTTTTCCTTATGTTCAAGGACGAACATTCATTAGTGGTGAATGATGTAATGACCTGGATGGTCCTTTTTGGCTTTATCTGTAAAATTTATTATTTTATCCTTTTGCAAGTTGCTTTGGGCCTACTTTGAACTATTTGAATGGTTGGAACTAAAATCCTGAGTTTTGAAAGTTGAAAAATATGAGTTTTGGACTTTTTGAAAGCTTAAGTTGTTGAAAAAGTAAATTTTTGTATCATTTTGAGTTTCGGAAGTCGGATCGAGAATCCATCGAGTCCATTAGCTCTGGAATGTCAAAGCTGAACTACAAGAAGTTGTAAAACTGAATTTGGAGTTAAAAAGAGGTTTTTAGGCCCAATGTTATGATTTTATTCGTTTTTGAAATCAAAGTTTGACTTTAGTCAACATTCGGAGTTCGAAAGCTCGGATCCTAATTTTGACAGTTCCAATAGTTTCGGAAGGTGAAACTAATGCTAAAAATGGTCTCGTCATAATTTTTGGAGTTTTCAATGGTAGTTTTGGTATTTTGAGTTATAAACTATTTTATTGACTTGCATTGGTAAATGTGTCATGGAGACCTTAAAATTGAATTTCGATGATTTCTTTGAGTCTGGATCGCTATTTCTGGTATGAATACATAAAACGTTTGTGAAATTCCGAGTCCGGATGAGTGCCAATGGTCCATTTTGAGTTTTGGCAATGGCTGGTGTGAGGGGTATCTGGTGCAACTCAAATTGTACTCTACCTTCGTAGAGGTATAGGCACTTTTGTGCTCCATGATCCAGGACAAGGTTCCGCCTTTGCCGAGTACATTTTTGTTGTGTTATTTTTAAAGACGTAAAACCCTCATTTTCACTCCATTTTCGATATTTCAAGGTTTGGGGGACGATTTTCGATGAGGGTTGTTAGAGAAATCTTTTGGGTAAGTATTTCTTATATCATTTTGATTAAATTCCATGGTTTTTATCTTGATTTTGTCTTCAATTTCGTGTGTTTGAATGTCCAAAATTGAGAATTTTCGATCTATGATTTTGAAACTTTAAATGAGGATATCTCCACCAATTTGAACTCAATTTTAGTGAAATTTTCACTCACGAACTTCACTTTTCGTGTAGAATATGATTGAAGTCCATTTCTAGATTTAGGACTTTTGAATTTTAGCCCTAATTTTGACCATTTTGCCCCTAAGCCTAAATATATGCCAATAAGGGTATCAAAATGCACCTCTTCATGCATATATCCATTCTTGATAGTGGTTAATCGTTCCATGGATCATTTGGAGGATTGAGTTGATTTCAAGCTTGTTCGAGTGCAGTTTCAGCATTGAGGTAAATTCAGCTAACCTTTTTGAGACTGGATTTGAGCTATTGAACATGTTATGTGATAATTGTGAAATGTAGATTGAATTATGATCTGATATCATGATATGATTGAATTTGATGGGAACATGAGGTTGGTTATGCCGAAGATTGAGTAAATGGCGATCCTATTGATTAATTGAGATGAAAACGTGTGTTTTGAGATAACGGGGATATCTTTGTGATAATGTGAGACTTGAAATAGTTTTGGTGAACGTTGTGACTAAATGATAATGAGTATGATTAGTAAGGGAGTTATGAGCCCATTTGGGATACTTGTGGAGTTTACTTCAATGACATATGGTTATTTGTGATTAGTGATGAGATGAGACATGTGTTAAGCCTCTATGTTGCATTTGTATGCACGGATTCGTATATTCCATTATTGCATTGGTATGCACCATCTTATATTGACTAGTTGCATTGGTATGCACAGATTCCTATGCTCCATTGTTGCAGTGGTATGCACCATCTTAGATTAACTAGTTGCATTTGCATGCACAGATTCTTATGCTCCATTGTTGCATTATTTTGCACATCTTATACTGGACTAGGAGCATTGGTATGCACGGATCTTATTTCTTATTGGGTTGCATTGAAATGCACACATATTATATATGACTGATTGCATTGATATACACACATTTGACACATGGTCAGTTGCATTCTTATGCACATTTATCATAACATGTACATCATTTGAGACAGTGGTTAAGGCCTGTGATGCCTCGAGATACTTCTGATTATGTTCTGCGATGCCTTTTTATATATATTAGTACAGGGCGTGCGATGTCCCCCAGGTTCTATCTTGTAGCCTCGGCTCAATAGATATGTATATGGACCCCGCGAGGGTTGTTATTTCATCTCATACATGGCCTGCAACATCATTACACTCATGCATTGCAATGCATTACATCATTGGATTGGTTTACCATCTATAATTGCCATTATTTATGATTTTATTATATTGTGTACTAAATTTTTATGCAGGTGATAGGATTCTTTGTTGTTACGTACTTGTTCGATTTCTCTTGTCTAGTCAGTTGAACCTACTGGGTACATTTTGGTGTACTCACCCCTCTTTGGTTTCCTCCCTGTAGATCGTGCACAGGGTTCAGGACAAAGTAGTTGATCAGTCCATTTGACCATTATGGATACCATCCAGATGTTAGTGGTAAGGCATAGACTTTGAGTCGTCATGGATCTTTGGGTCCTCTTTTTATTTCCTTATCTTTTAGACTATATAGCAGATAATGGAGATAGTCTTGTAACATATTTTGAGATAGTTGTATTTACCTTCCACACTATTAGATACTCTTATACTCATCATATTAAGTTTTGGGAGATTTCTTATATCTTATGACTTTGTTTCCGCTTTATTTATCTTTCTTTAGTTGAGATCTATTTTTGGCCGTGACATTTCTATGACCCGTAGATTGGTTCGTAAAATTTGGGACCAAAAATGAATTTTCAGGTTTTTTTCCACGAGTAAGCACACGAGTATTACTTTAGTGCACAGCCCGTAATAGGTTTCGTAGGTACACCCCTGCTCTGACAATCTACAGTAAAATGGTCATAACTTTTGACTACGAACTCCAAATGAAGTGAAATAAATTGCATTGAAAAACTAATTCAAAGAAATTTCATTTGGTAGGTCATTTGCCACCTATTCTTTCTGTGCTAAGAGTTATCGTCATCTAAATCAACTAAGCATTAGGGGTCTCTCATGACCCGAATTCACTTTCAAAACACTTCCCACCTATATTAATAATCCTTAAAATGTATGTACAATTAAGGTATTACTAGGTATAATCTTATGTATTTGCGACAATGAATTTCTATATCTTAAGAGTAGAATTGTGAGGCCTTACAAAATTGCCCAAATCCTTGTGAATTTTAAAATCAATTAGGACTTCACCTCTTAAAAAAAAACAAAGAAAGAAAGAAAGAAATAAATTCAGCTCCTCTCTTTCTCCTCTTCTATTTTTAGAAAATCTTCAACTTTGATTCATGGAAAGAGGTCATTCTTCTATTTTTCTGATAAGGCTCCCTCAATCACGTGAAGCCTGCCAAAACCGTCCAAAAGATGCCCTTAACGCTTAAATATTTCCACATTTCTTTGACGAATTTCAACTAATCAGAGATACGATCCCGTTAAAAATTAAAAAAGGCCTATATTTTCCTATATAAATAATCATCCAGACTTCCTTGGAGGGTGGAAAAAAGTGTTTCAGTCACCTCCTTTACCAAAAAATGTGATAACATCTTTTCAAGTTTTTTTAAACTTTGTTCTCCTCTGTAGGCATTTGCCATAACAGAGACTTTTGCATTTTTAACTCTGCGAGTCAGTCTTGTTTTTGTTCTCAAAAAGGGAGTAGATATGAGGCTCAAAGACGGCCCAGTTTGCTTCCCCAAAATAGGTCAGTGATCCTTACTTTTCTTTTGATTTCACGAGCTATGGACAAATGTTTTCTAATACGTTGTTGACTTGCTTGTTTTTGTGTTTTCGGCTTGTCGATTGTTGATTCAAATCTCCATCCGATGTTCATTGCTTTTGTTGAAATCATATGCTAAAGTAATTTTTGACCATTGTCTTGTTTTAGAAATCATGTTTCCAAAGACAATTTTTATAGTCATTAACTCTTTGGAAAGTACTCTATTACTTGAAATTTTGATATATGACTAAACACTTGTCAATATTTATTGTTGCCAAAAGAATATATGTTCCTCTGTTTTGCTGTAATGTTAAGGTTTTAAAGAATATGTAGGCTTTGTTTATGGTTTGCTTGAGCTACAATGTTAAGTTTTTTTTCTAAAACAAAGATGTACCACTTCATTTATGTTTTGCTGAAGCTTTGTTTCCTTAGTAGATTAAGACACAAGCAGCATCTTATGAAATTCGTATGTCGGAATCCGAGTTGTAGTGGTCTGAATATGTCAGTCAGATGCCACATATTTCAGATTGAGAAGTCTTTCTTCGTATTTCTTTATGTATTTGAAGTTTTGTGTAGGTGTGTATTCTTGCATAGAAACTATGTTTAAGGGAAGTTGCTTGTTATGTGAAATATTAGTAACTACTTAGCTACTAAGCGACATGACCAAATTGAATATCCCTTTTTTTATGGTATGCTTGCAGGAAGTTTTTTTTTTTCTTCATGAATTGCCAGACACTTGATGTTAAGATCTAAAGACATAAATTAACAGTATATTTTAAGTATAACTGAACGTTGTTTGTTTGATCTTGTATTTTGCCTAATAATTTGAGCAAATCATTGTGGTTTTGCTTAAGTAAGAATTGATCTCATGCTTTCCTATGTTTATAATATTTGCTTCTAATTATTTCAACTTTCATAAACTGTTAGTTAAGAATTGTCCTTTTTAATCCTTTATTATTATTTTTCTCTTCTCACGTGTACACTTTGGGAGTAAAAATGGAATCACTCTACAAGATCATTGTCATAAAAGAACTCTCAGTTTTAGGCTTGATATGACCGATAGACTTGAAACTTGCATCCCTCTTTCATTTTGTGCCTCTCGCATCTTCAAAACTTATCTAGGAGCTAGCAAATCTTGAAAACTACTCCTCTCTTTTCTTTTCTTTTTTTTTTTTGTCAATATTACTTATGTTATGTTTGCTTTTTAGTGAATTTTTGTGAATTTGTATTACGTGATACTTTTTGGTTGCCATTTCGGGGTTAGCTATTTAGTCATTAACACAATAGTTTAATAAAAAAATATTTTAACTGTACCAATGTGTGTACACTTTAGGTTTTCTAAGTTGTTTCAAGAACTAGTCAAAATTTTTTCCTAAAGCTTTTTGATTAAAAGGTAGAGCTTTAAGTTTGTGTGATAGACGATTAGAGTCTGACATTTTTATTCCAATTTATCATAGTTTCTTATCATATAAAATAGTATCTTTTATTTTCAATTTTTTTTTTGAAAGAATCAACCTTTTGTTCAATCTCAAATTATGTTGAAATATTTTTCAAACCATGTTTAATCCATGAGTAAAATTTTGATCACAAATTACTTTTGCACATGAAAATTATTTTTAAAAAAAATTATTTCAATTGAAGTAGAGATGGCAATAGGGCGGGCGGGGCAGGAAGAGTACGGAGAAAGTTTAAAGCTACCGGCGCGGGTTAGGTTTAAAGTTATGTGGGGCGGGGCAGGTTGAAGCAGCTATTTTTAAAACTAATGCAGGGTGGGGTAGGTTGCGGGTTAAACCAAATAGGAATTCGAAGAAATTAAATCTATGTAATTAGTAAAAATCAAAGATATAAATTTTTTATATTAAACATTGTCTTTAATTTTATTTTTTAAAAAATAAAATTTAAACTAAGCATTTTTAGTAATTGTTAGTTGTTAAAATGTTAATTAGAAATTTTTAATTAATAATTAAGAAATAATTGTTAAAATTTCAACTAAAAATAGTTAATTAGTTGTTGAGACGTTAATTAGCGGAATAAACTAAATTCAATTAAAAAATAAAAGAATTTTAAAATTTAAGTGAGATAGATTTATGCGATGCGGGTTGAAATGAAAAAAGTCATCATACGGGGCAAGATAGGACAGTTTAAAAAATTTATAGATTGAGCTCAGTCTGCCCTGCCCTGCACTCGCCCCATTTCCATCCCTTAATTGAAGTGGCCCTTTAGAGTCCTACCTGCAAAGCAAAAGAAGTCTTACTTTAGTTGTAGTAAAATGCGTGTTCTTTTTTCCTTTAACACTTCTTTTATAAGATTTTAACTAATTAATCTAAGTCTGACCAGCAATTGTTTTTAATAGATCATAAAGGATGTTTTACATCTTCCTTCTAGGATAATTAGAATCCTTGTCTAGAATCATATATAGTTAAGTAGACCATTAGATGGAGTTAGCTTAGCAAAATAAGTATCTTAATTTAGCTTAACAATAATTAGGTGGTGACTCCTTGAGTTAAATAATTCAGGAATCACCCATATGTTGTACACTTTTTTACCTCGAGTTAAAATGGGGTATAACACATTTATTATGTCATTCGACAATGAGATAACTCTAAAATTCTCCTTCTTAACGTTAGATGCTACTGTATATGCATCTTTTATCATGAATACCTACAAAATAGATAGCTCCTTCAATGCATACACCTCCATCCAGTAGCAAAAATAACAAACAGGGTGCACTTTAAATCTTTCTCCACGATTCACTTTAGCAAAAAGTTAAAACCCAAGGTCTTACAAGAGAGTTCATCTTTAGTGGAGTACTACTCATCAGAACTTTATTCTTCTTTCATTCGGTTCAAAACCAAATGAATACTAATAGTGGATAAATAGATCATCAATGGAATTTAGGGTCATGTAGTGAGATATAAATAGTAGGAGGTGATTCTTTCTACTCCATAAGTAGAACAAACCGTTAACATAATCAAATCTAGGATAGTTAATGCCATCTAACTCCTCAATACAAAGACTAATGGCTATTTTATGTTTCACTTTCTTATCTGGTGTAAGAAAAATTTTCATCCCTTAAAGGCTTGAACGTTTGGAATTTTGTCTTTTAGGATGAGTTATAAAGAGGCTATGATGTATGTCTACAAAACATGGATATGAAACATGAGAACTAGAAAATTTAGAAAAACACTTGAAACACATTGAAGAATCAATGGGAAGCCTAGAAAATATGTCATAGATAATCACTTTAGGTATTAAAGAATTTCTTGAATTACTCTTGATATTTTTGTTATTCATTAGGAAAAATATTTATTATCTGAAATAGTTCTATGTTAGTCTCTTTGAGCATTGATCCAGTATTAAACACATTAATGAACAATAACATATATCATAAAGTTCTAGAATATACCTTTACCTTTTTTATCTAGGAACAAAATTACTAGTTATAAACTGGGATAGAAACAATAGAATCTTACAAATGATAAAAAGAATTCTATATTTTCAAGTCTCCAAAGTAGTGCCTTATCTAGATAGATTGGCTCCAATGGCCAGTGATGGGTTGCTTCTCTTTTTAACCAGAGGTTCAAACCTTGGGTAATTCCCCCCTAAATGGGGCTCTACCTACACAAATTCAGATACTCAGGCTCTAATACAGATACCAAATATTAGATGGAAAAATTTAAAAAGAAACCCTAAAACTGATGAATCCATGTTATGTAGAATTCTATCTAAAATTATCACATTAGTGAACGTGTCATTGTAATGGAGCAACCTTTTTGGATGTTCCGCTTTCCTTCTGATTAATTCTTTCAAAATATTTGCATTGTTTTTCCTGGGAGACTTCATATAAATTATTGTTTTTCTTCTTCAACTTCAACCAAATTACACATAAATTTACTATGATTGGATCTGTCTATATTTGGTACTATATTAGGATTTTCAAGCAGTAACATCTTGGTTTATTTAATCATTAGAGACTTTTAGACACATAAGTTTTCTACAAATAAAAATAGAAAATGAAAAGCTCATTATTCAATAGTATAACTTGACTTATATACTCGAGTCAATCACGGTATATGTGGATCTATTCAAATTCTTATGAAGATGATTGAAAAATTACGGACTTCTCTTCAGAGAATTATAATTTTGATATGAAGTGGATTGCTCAAAATTCTAACCTGCAATTAGTTTGATGGAGTAGATAAATTTCTTGTTAAATAAAATAAATGTTAATCTTAAATTAAATAAATAAGCATGATCCCTCCCCAAACTATGCTTGCACTTTTCATTACATACGGCTTTCTATATACATCCATTTCTTATAGAAATTAGAAAGATTTAAAAAAAGTTGAATACTTAGTTGATTTAACCCTTATAAGTATTACAATCAATATTTCAGAATAACTAGAAAAATTTCTCTCTTCTTCATTAAGAAAATTTAAGAATGAAACAATTGATACAAAAAATATTCAAATATCAATCTGACTTTTGTATGCTCCTCACAAACTAGATGAAGCTCATGGGATTCTTCCGACATTAAGAATTCTTCCAATAGTTTTAAGCTCGATCTTTTCAAAAAAGTGCGTACAATACTTCTATTATTGTTCAGAGGTCTATTAAGGCTTATTAAACATATTCTAGTTTTCCTTTGCGCTTGTGAAGGTTCTTTCCTGAATTAGCTAGCCACACTTCGGCTACTAATAATGGGGTAAGACCTTACGACTATATAGAATATGTTATCTTCTCTTGAGTGAGTGAAATAATGGACTCTCGCCTCACCCAATCGTTTGACTTATGTTATCATCAACTTGCTTTTCAATAAAAAGAATTTCGTAACTATAAAGAAAGATCTCATTTAAGGTCAATCTTGTCCCTAGATGAAATAGTCAATCAGGGGGACATTCCAAGAAGTTGATATTATAGGTTCTAGCACTACTAAGCCTACTACATCCTTCTTCAGCTGGTACAAGACAACCGATGCATCTGACCAAAAAATCACACTGTTGGTGCTACCCTTTGTGCATGCCTCTTATGCTTATCACTCACCTATGCTCTTGCAGTATACCCTTTTTGAATAATACAGTGTAATATTCTAAGCAACTTAGCTATAGTTCTTTGATCACTATAATCTTGCAATAGTCTTGCTCATCCTCTGTGTAATATCCCCAAAATTGGAAAGTCAGAACAAAAAAGAAAAGTTGTGGAAAATGTTTCTGGGGTAAGGACTAGGAGTCCCATCTACAGGCGATATATACATTTACAAGCCATAGATGGGTGATTGTAGATGACACCCAGGACTTGGACAAAAAATTTAGAAAAATGGGATGTTTTATGAACTGGGTGTACACTCATAAAAAGAACTGTGACCCATTGATAGTTATCATAGTAGGGGTCCAGGATTTTTGGAAAATTTCAAGTTGCAATACTTCTGTTGCGAGCAAATAGGATGACTCGTGGAAGGTTTTATGACCTATAAACCTTGATTGTAGAACCATTTGGACTTAGAATTATCTTGGACAAAAGTGAGAAAGTATGAAAGGGTTTCTATGGCTCATAGATGGAACCACGAGCCATTGACAATTGTCGTGGAATTTAGTTCCAAAATTAG
This sequence comes from Solanum clarkiae, assembly GCA_011800125.2. NCBI lineage: Eukaryota > Viridiplantae > Streptophyta > Magnoliopsida > Solanales > Solanaceae > Solanum > Solanum clarkiae. Next base: position 14,372 of record JAABOM020077189.1, on the reverse strand, counting down.
AGCCTCAATACTTCTTCAGACCAATTGTATAGTCGGTAGATAAAGTACGATCCCTAAAAGGTGGTTCATAGAAAGACTTCAGCAACCCATGATTCCAAGTTAGTTTCCATGGACAAGTTTCATAAACTGTGAAAGGGTCTATGGCCCATAGAGTAAGGTCATAGAATATGTCTGCTAGTTTTTTATGTAGGGTATTTTGGACCTTTCTTACTTCTTAACTCCTAAACTACGTTGTTTTTAACCTATAACTATCCTATAACAATTTTTATTCATCAAGTTCAACCTATTTCCACTTAACCTCTCAATTCACGAAATTCTCTCTAGCTTTCTTTTTCTATAAGGATCCCCTTCAAGGTCAAACTAGGGTTCTTCAATTCCACCATCAAGTTCCAGGTGTTTCCAAGGATTTCACTCAAGTTATGTAGGTATTCATTCTTGGACTCCTTTCATCCATGAAGCCTAAAGAATTGTCATCTGTTTTTCTTTGATTTTCAATAAAGGTAATTTGGTGATCATAGGAATTTCATAAATTGTGTTTGATTTCATGATTTCAAACTGACTTATGCATGAGTTGACTTTAATCACATGTTTTTAATGTTTCCCAATAAAGTTCTCCTTAATGTGATATAGGGTTCATGAAATTGATTATAATGTCTTTCAATTTTTATGATATTGTTTTACATGGTTATGAATAAGTTCATTCAAATTACATTATTTTGAGTTGATAAATTGTGAATTCATGCTTTTACCATAGTTTTTATAATGAATTGTGATCATGAATTAATATGATTATATTGCAAACTTATTGAAAAGAAAGAATTAAGGTTTTATAGTAATCTCCAAGGATTTAGGAATAATTATGAAGTTTTCTAACCAACTCATAGATTTAAGATGTTGAAAGAAATTTCTCACATTGATTATATCAAAGGTTTTAACGAGCCATTCCATGTTAATTTATGAAATTTTAATAGGTAATTACATGTTAACTTTCCCTACGATTAATTATGAGTGATGATTTTTATTTTGTTGGAATTTGACTTAGCACTGAGAGAACTTTGTGGTGAGGATTTGGTAAGAGAGCCCTTAGTAGCAACTCTAGTCCCAATGGTTGAGATACTGAGGGTTGATTTTTGGGCCAGGATCCACGAAAGGAAGTCCATGATCCATAGACATCTGGTAATATTTAATTGATGATTTTTTTGTCCTTTTCTACTAATCTAACCTCTAAATTATGTCTTTTTGATCCTATAATTACCCAATAACCATCCTAATCCCCATAAATTCATCTCATTCTCACCTAAGTCCCTTAACTCACAAACTCTCTTAAGTTTCTTCTTCCTTATGTTTCCATTGACGTCCAAGCTACTATTTCAAGTTTCACTATCAAATTCTTTACTAGCTAATTTCATGAGCCAATCTACGACTTGTAGATTGGACTACGGGTCGTAAAAAGGCCTCGTGGTTGAAGTCCAGAAAGTTGAAAAATATTAAAGTCACTAGAATCACTCCATGAAGAACATGAAAAAGCCGTGAATGAAACCATGGCTCATAGGCTAGATCGTGAAAGGGACCTGAGAATGGGAAATTTTTCTGTCTAGAGAGGTTCCACAATGGGATTTATGGTGTAAATAGAACTACCGACCATACATGAGGTTTCATGGTTGTAGAGTGTAATTTTCAGTAGCTACAATTTTCTGACACGCATTCTATGAAGGCAAATAACGGCCCATGGAAGTGTTTATGAGTGTTGCTCCCCAGCACATGCAAGTGTATGTACGTGGTATTACAAGTAATATAGTGGTCCTAATTAAAGAGTTAGATTGTCAAACCCAAAGAATTTGAATAAAATCAGCAACCAATCTTAGTCATTACGTTTATGGTGCTTTTGGTAAAATGATTTGTAGAAACAAGTGAAATAATTTTAAAGGACAAATTTCCTCTAAAATAATCTAAATTTTACTGATAAGATATCAATTAACGAGCAATTCCAGGGTTGTATCTTTTACGACTCCGTTTAGTCTTAACATTGCCTATCTATGTTTGGGTTCCTGATTATTGATTCACGGGGCTTAAATTACCTGAACAGGGTTGCATGCCTCTATCGACCTACTATTATTGACTACTTAACTGCATCGTTGAGCGAGGATAAATTAACCAATAAAATGCATTAAAATTATCTTCCCATATTATGTACCGAGCGAGGTGTAAGGGTAGTTATTACAGGTCATCCTTACACAAATCAATCTAGTTTTCTAGTCGAACAAGCTCCCTATACTACTGCTTCTATCCACTCCAACATCTCTCGAATAAAGAGTGAACAACTAATATACTTCGTAGTTGGCCAGACTCAGAAGTATAGATATAAATAGCATAAGAATAATCAAAAGAACCCATTCGTTGATGTTTCAAGTTAAGAACTACACATTGTCTGTGGATACAACCCCTAGAATATGGAGATTTAGCCACTCATGATCGTGAAATACACCATGAATGATATGGAAAACATAAGAACATAAAGATTAAAGATTAAGCTAACCAAAATACTCTGAGAAAAGGGTTCTCCATCGTCTCTACTAAGTTTCTTGCATAACAACAAAATGTAAATCTAAAGTCTATGGTAGAATAATAATAAAAATCCAGTAATTTGACTTTTCTACATCGTGTCCTCAAGTCCGCAATGCAGACCCCTTGTATTTATTGAGTTTTTACTTAATTTGCTGACTGGGCACTTTTGCACATTTTTTGCACAGGTTCGTGACGTGGACCTTGCACATTTTTCAGTTTCGCACCTTTTTCTGCATTTTTCAGCTTCCACAACTTTGTCCCAAGTCTGCCATATGGACTTTGTCCCGCCTGCTGGTTCTACCGACTTTCATCTTTCGATTTCCAGGCTGTGTTCTTCGTCTGAGTCCGGGTTTAACTCAGCATTTTCCCAATTAAAAAAAAATCCTATAAAAACACAACCAATCGGTGTATTTGTTCCTATATTAGCAAAATAAGAGAAAAATAGACTAGACTATACGAATTTACCCTCTACTCATCTCTATTTATGGGTACTTTTGGCTAATTAGGCGTATTAATACGCCTAAGATCACCACCTCACACTTAGAGCTTCGTCCGTCCTTGGGAAAATCAAGACACATGTTTGAGACTCCCTAAGGTAATATATACAACAAACATCATGCAACCAAACTCCTTGAACCATAGTGGACAACTTATAGTGCCCTTGGCAGAATCTACTCACTCCCATCACTCATGTATACATGCGGACTCATGCAAAATGTTTAACAGTTCGTCTAGTTACTGACCTGCGATGATTATGTGTCTTCACTAAGAAAGAATTACCCATACACCACTAAGAACCTAAACAAAAGATTAAAGAAATGGGCATACGAACAACTCTCCCTCTTTGAAAAGATGTCTCATGTTGCTGCTAGATTCCATAGGCTTGCCCTTAATGTAAAGTTAGACCTAGCTAGAATTTTCCTTAGAGGAACTCGTAGGTCTTTGTTTGGTAGTATTGTAGGTTGCGGGTAGGTGGGATAATTTTATGGATATGGCTGACATGGCTCAACTCCCAAGTGCTCATAACATACACTTCACTTCCTTTCATTTCTCACTTTTATTCCTCCTTACTCAACACCCCTTTATACTGCTTCACTATACAAGTGTTCCAATTTATTTATATATAATCAACCGACAATACTAAACTACGAATAAGAAGACACCCTATATATAAAAGAAAAGAAAAATATTTTTTCTTACACTCTACTATTGCTCAACCCTCGGGTGTCCATTCACGTTCCCTCTCCTCTGAATCATCATGCTTAGATGCTCAAGGATTAGGATCAAACACGGATTGTTTACCAAAGAAAAGGGACTGGATTGAATTATGGTTAATCAAAGAATAGGCTAAGGCTCAAAAGGGCTAACTAAGGGTATTTTAATTCAGAGGATATAATAGCATTACATTATTTTGCTACCAAAGAAATGCCTAGATCCTCTCCTATAATTCAAACTCCTACCATGTCCAGTCTACATTACAGGAGAGATCTAGAACTCATCGCGACATAGACTCATAATTTGCTCACTCGCTCTTGGCATACTTTCATCACAAGATTAGCACTAGAGTTTCTACTACTGTATTCACATGAATTCAATTAATTAAGAATATATACACTTGCAACTTACAAGGATCAAGCATCTACTTCTAAACTAGGTTCAAATGTTTACACTCGATGCTCGTTTGTACAACTACCATACTCTAAATGCAACTTCATTCGACGAATTCCCTTAGGACGGTCATCATCCATCCATCATAGGGCCCCTTTCACTCGACTATAACTACTGCTACTATTTGCAACATACAAGCAACTACTACTAAATCGGTGCATCCATAGCATACTACCAATCAAGCATCCATGCACAACATAGTTAATAGTTACTAATTACAGACCTACCATAAGTTACTTAATTACAAACCCAAAATAAGATAAAAGATGTCCAAACATAAAATATAAAATCACAAAGCTAGGAAATAAAAATAGTCTTAATACATGCCAATAGTTATGAAATGAAGCATAATCATAGATCAATCCCCACCCACACTTAGACTTAGCATTGCCCCCAGTGCTAACCATACAAAACCTATGAAGTGGTGATCTTGGTGCTCACTCATCATCGGTCCTGGTAGAATGGGCCCAACCCCCATGTAGACTGGTGGCTTGTCAGCTACCTCCTTATCATCAGATTCATCCTCATCATGCACCTTCCCTAGGTCTGTGGGTACATCATCCTCCACTAATTCAATGAACTGTGGCCCAATGCCCAAAACCACTTTAGCATGGGCGTTGAGAAGGTATCGAACTTCAATATTTTGACGCACTTGACATGTAGAAGGGCGGTCACCAGTCTGGTGCCTCAGCATCTCGAGTCCGTACATCTGGGCCATAATCAGCTTATCCCAATAGGCTTTCTCGACAGTGGTGAGCACTGGGACCAAAGATATCTCAGGCCCCTTGATATGAGTGGCAACATAGGCGGGCTTGAATAATAGGGCACTAATCAACTTTCGCTTAGGCAAACCTGTCATACAATATAATTGAGTGATAAGGTGTCCAAATACATACTTGCGACCCTTGTGGGTCTTTGCTTTCCTCATAGCTATTCTGAAAATGGTGCCATAGTTCAATGTCATCCCTATCATGAGTGCATATGTGAGACGTGATGATCCCTCGTCACGTTTGTGAAATATTGTCCTGGGAAGAATTAATGTGTCACCAGCTTGACCCAGACCCAGGCCTCCTTTGACATGTGAGCAAATGGGAATGACAGATGATAGCCCCTTTCCATATGTCGAACCCACTTAGCTGTGGAGGTCGGTCCTGCAAGAGTGTGTTTGATTTCCCAGTATGGTGGACGAAGGCTTAGCTCATTAAATACACCTGTGGATACTACTTCGGGGGTGCAAGGACCTTGTTAATAGAAAGAGGAGAGAAGTGTACCTCCAATCCTCGAACGATCACTGATTGAGACCGCGGATCCTTGCTCATGTTGGGATAGAGCCCCCGCACCAAGCTTAGGTTACAAGGACGGGGTCTTGAAACAAGAACCCCAACCTCAGCTCATTGCGCTTATTCAGAATCTGCAGGTATTCTTCCCTTAATAAGTCTACATCGATCGGGATATATCAGGGTAGTACTTCATCTCATCATCAAATTGGTACCACCATTTGCCCTCCTTATTGACTGCTTTCGCCACGAATCTGACTTGTTGTCCTCTTTTGGTGTCACGGGGCACTTGTGGGACATCCCAAAATTGGTTTCTCGTGTTGGAGGCCCCTGCTCTGCTAGATTGGCCGCCATGGAGTGCACGTAAAGACATAATACCTGCAAGACACAAGTTCACAATCAATATACAGGCAACCATTCCCATGAACCCACACTTAAACTCAAGCCTGTATGGTGAGGGTACTCAAACTTCACCAAGTCATACGGGCTACAACTCAGTAATCCAACACAAGCCCCTATTTTCAAAGCATATATGTCACCCCATACTTACAACCACCACTTACTGCACACCCACAGTAACACCAGTATGCATAACATGAATTTTGACCAATTCAACCCACAAAAATAGTGTATTGAACCCCATAGGCGTAATAAATTTACCACACAAAACAACCCCCATGAAACTCATACGCCCAACCCCACATTCACTGTTTGTCAAATGTCACATGGCAAATTCCCATTCCACAGTATACGTCAATTTAGGCACACAACACCACCAAGAGTGCAAGATTTCTCCCTTTTTCCCCAATTTCTAACTCAACTTCGGGTTAGGGTTAACACCCACAAACATTAGTCACAACAAGCACTCCCAAGAACACATTAACCCAACATCACACATACCCAACAAGTATTAACAACAAATAATCAATAAACAAAATAACCCATTTCAAATTTCGCCCCAAATCTGCGAAGGATTTCCATCTTGAAGCATTGGAATAAAGAAAAATCGAAGTGAAGAAAACATACCTAGAGGGGAGAATGAACTTTGTGTAGTGGGGTTCTTGACCCAATTAATGTACGATGCGAAGATGTTTGAAAATAGGTGAAAGAGGGAAGAAGAAGCAAAGAAAAATGGAGAAGAAAGGGAAAAGGGGTCGGGTTTTGGATGAAAAGGGGAAAAAATCAGGTTGGGCTACTTAAAAGAGGTGGGGCCACGTCTGTATGCGGAAGGAATAACACATATACACATTCCCTCTATTTCACCGTAGAAAACGCATACTTACACTTATAATAATTCGCACACTGATGCCTGGGACATATGCATCTGTGATACATCCGCGTCACTGTACCATCGTGGACGCTTATTGTCCGGAGCTCCTAAAAAATTCTTTTTTTCGCTCCGGGCCCCGAAAAATTTCCCGAACACCTTAATATGCTTCAAACCATAAAACTAGTAGATTAGACCAAGAATATACAAAAAATTACCCAATGGTTCGTCAGAAAATAAGGATAGGAAAATTTGCACAAAATGGTACAAGGTTCACGACGCGTAGGCAACGCAAACTTGTACTTGTGCAACTTTTTCACATTTTTTAGTATGGGATATTTTTTGGCTTTCTATTTTTTTTTTATATAAATGAAAATATACTATTGTTACCTCATGATGGGTTGCCTCCCATGCAGTGCCTGATTTAATATCGCGGCATGACACATGATCATCTCATTCATCATTGGCCAACTCAATGGCCTCTTCCACTTGATCATGTCCTCACCGTAGTAGTGTTTGACACGTTGACCATTTACCAAAAAAAGTTTGGTTTGTGGTCACATCTTTCTATTCCATGCCGCTATGGGGTGTAACTGCTACCACCACATATGGTCCACTCCACTTAGATATTAGCTTACCTGGAAATAATTTTAGATAGGAGTTAAAGAGCAATACCGTTGTCCCAGCTCAAAGTTCCGCTTGATTATGTGCCGGTCATGCCATTTCTTGGTTCGCTCTTTGTAGAGCTTAGCATTTTCATAGGCTTGGAGCCAGAATTCCTCTAACTCCTCCAATTGCTCTAGTCTTTTCCTTCTGGCGAGCTCAGGGTCAAGATTCAGCTTTTCTATCGCCCAGTATGCCTGGTGTTTGAGCTCTACGGGCAAATGACAAGTCTTGCCTTACACCAACCTGTAAGGAGAGATTCCAATTGGGGTCTCATACGCAGTCCTGTATGCCCACAAAGATTCATCAAACGTTATCGCCCAATCTTTCTGAGTTGTGTTTACTGTCTTTTTCAATATCTGCTTCACCTCCCGGTTTGATACCTCTATATCCCCACTAGTTTACGGATGGTATGTTATAGCCACTTTGTGCATGATCCCATACTTTGCTAGCAGATTTTTCATGGTTTGGTTGAGAAAGTGGGTGCCTCCATCACTAATGATGGCTCTTGAAGTACTAAACCGAGTAAAGATGTTCTTTCTAAGAAATTTACTCACCACCTTAGCATCATTCGTTGGGAGGGCTGCTTCTTCTACATATTCAGAAACATATTCGACAGCTACCAAAATGTAATGATAAACGAAGGATGGTGGAAATCACCCCATGAAGTCAATGCCCCAAACATCAAAGATCTCTATTTCTAGAATATTATGTAGGGGCATCTCATACCTCCGAGATATGGCGCTAGTTTTCTGGCAAGCATCACAGGCCCCAAAGAACTAAATAGCATATTTGAACAGAGTGGGCCAAAAGAACCCTAATTACAATACCTTGTGCACTATCCTGTCACTACTATGATGACCCCCATATGGAGAGGCATGACATTTCTCAAGAATTTGCTTCATCTCTGCCTCGGAAATATATCTCCTCACCATGTGGTCAGCCCTTTGTTTGAAAAAGTAAGGCTCATCCCAAATATACGCTTTTGTATCATGAACCAACCTTTTTTTCTACTGGTATGTGGCATCGGGAGGGAATACACCACTCACTAAGTAGTGTACAATATCAATGTACTATTGTAATTGTTCCACCTCAATTGCAAGCAGTTGCTCGTCAGGGAATTCTTCTTTTATCTGCAATTGTTAATCTATATGAGCATCCGTTTCTAGACGGGACAGGTGATCAGCAACTTGATTTTCACTCTCTTTCTGATCCTTGATCTCGATATTGAACTCTTGGTGTAATAGGATCCATCTGATTGGTCGCGGCTTTGCTTCTTTTTGTTAAACAAATACTTCACGGCCACATGGTAAGTGAAAACCACAACTTGGGTTCCTACCAAATACGCTCTGAATTTATCATATGCATATACTAATGCCAACATTTCCTTTTCAGTGACCGTATAATTTCTCTATGTTGCATCCAAGGTCTTGCTGGCATAGTATATAGAATGAAAACTTTGTTTATGCACTGCCCAAGTATTGCACCAACCACTGTATCACTAGCATCACACATCAACTCAAATGGGAGCCCCTAGTCAGGTGCAACTATGATGGAAGCCTTTACCAACTTCTTCTTCAACAATTCAAACGCCTGCAAACAAGAATTATCAAAGTTAAACGGAACCTTTTTCTCCAGTAGGACGCAAAGTGGATTCGAAATCTTCGAGAAGTCCTTAATGAATCTGCGGTAGAACCCCACATGTTCCAGAAAGCTTCGGACTCCTTTGACTGAAATTGGTGGGGGTAGCTTATTAATTACCTCTATCTTCACTCTGTCTACCTCTAACCCCTTCTTTGATACTTTGTGGCCTAAGATTATCCCCTCCTTAACTAGGAAGTGGAATTTCTCCTAGCTAAGAATGAGGTTACTCTCCTCGCGCCTTGCTAATAATTTTTCTATATTCTGCAAGTAGTTCTCAAAAGATTCGCCGAAGATCTAGAAGTCATCCATGAACACCTCCACGAAGTCCTCCACTATGTCTTGGAATATAGCCTTCATGTACCTTTGGAAAGTGGTTGGTGCATTGCACAAATCAAAGGGAATGCATTTGAATGCATACGCCCCATATGGATATGTGAATGTCGTCTTTTCCTGGTCCTCGGGAGCAATGGTTATCTAGTTGTACCCCGAGTAACCATCCAGGAAGCAATAATGCTCCTGCTCAGTAAGTATATCCAATGTCTGATCAATAAAAGGCACCGGATAGTGGTCTTTTCTGGTAGCCTCATTCAACCTTCTGTAATCCACGCAGATACACCACCCTGTCACCATTCTAGTTATGATCAGCTCATTCTTTTCATTGGTGAAAACCGTCATCCTGCCTTTCTTGGGGATGCATTGTACAGGGCTCACCCATTTGCTGTCTAAGATGGGGAATATGATCCCTGTATCCAAACACTTAATGATCTCTTTCTTTACTACTTCTCTCATGATTGGATTCGGCCTTCTCTGCGGTTGGGCCACTGGCTTGTGACCTTCCTTCATAAAGATTTTGTGCATGTATAAGGCTGGGTTAATGCCATGGATGTCTGACATTTTCCACCCCTATCGCTCTTTTTCTTTTCTTCAGCACTGCAACAACAGCTTCTACCTAGGCTACAGTCAATGAAGCAAATAAGATTACAGGTAATGTATTATTTTCACCAAGGAATTCATACCTGAGATGTGATGGTATCTGCTTCAACTCCAACTGAGGAGGTTCTTCAACTGGGGTTTTGGGTGGTGGTCCTAACACCCCGTTTAATGGCTTAGCCATCTTCTTCAACATACTCACATTGTGAGTATTTAGCACACTCTCAATTTTTTGGGCCTCTGTATCATCCACCAGCCCTTGATTTAGCAACACCCTAGCTAGTGGGTCTGCAATCTCAACTTGGCTCAAAGCAACTGCAGTGTCTATGACTGTGATAGCTACCAGATCTTCGTATGCAGCTGGTAGCTTCATAGCTTTATACACATTGAATACTTCCACTTTATCATGGGCTCTCATGGTGAGCCTCTCTGTTGCAACATCAACAATGCCTCTCCTATAGCTAGGAATGGGCGCCTGAGTATGAATGGGACCTCAAGGTCTGGCTCAAAATCTAGAATGATAAAGTCCACAGGGAAAATAAAAGATCTCACTTGGACTAAGACATCAACAATAACTCCGTCTGGCCGAGCTATGGACTGGTCTGCCAGTTGTAACACAATGGTTGTGGGCTTCGGCCTTCCAAGCCCCAATTTAGAAACAAAGATCTGGGCATGAGGTTTATGCTTGCTCCAAGATCACACAAGCCCCTTTTATTCAAATAACTCCTTATAGTTACTTTCACAGTAAAGCTCCCTGGATATTTTAACTTTGCTGGCAAGTGTGATCTATTGAGAATTTTGGAGCTACATGCCTCTGTAAGTGCCACAGACTCATACGCAGCCCATTTCGTTTTGTTTTCATCAATGTCCTTGACATACTTGGCATACTTTGGGATTCCCTGCAAAACATCAATCAAAGGTAAGCTAATTTGTACCTGTTTCAACAACCCGATGAACTTCTAGAAATAGTCATCCTCCTTCTTCTTCAACTTTTGTGGCAATGGAGGAGGAGGCTTTGGCAATGGAGTTGCCTCATCAGTGCTTGGGTTGGGATTGCCAGCCTCATGGTTGTGTGTAGCATTCTGGTCATCCCCCTTCTTTTTCTTAGGGACCAAATCAGTCAAGGGCCTCCGCTCCTTGTGCTGACTGCATTTACTTGCTTTGGGTTGGGATCAGTATTTCCTGGTAGGCCCCCTTGAGACATAGAATTTATTAAGCTAGCCAACTATCTCAACTGCTTTTCCAAATTTTGAAGATCCTACTTGTTCCTCCGAATCTCCTCTTCTTGCCTATTCTGGTTTGCCAGAATTTGTCTCAGCACCTCACTATTCATCATAGTGTTTGGATTGGCCTATCTTGCAGGCTGATGGACCGGCTAATTCTGATAAGCATTTCCACCTTATGGTCTCTGCTAAGGTGGCCTATGATTCTACTTATTGCCTCCCCATGAGAAGTTTGGGTGTTCCTCCAATTCGGGTTATATGTGTTCCCGAATCCTTGGTAGCCCCCTTGGTTAGAATTTCCCACAAAGTTCACTGCTTTTGGATTAGCTCCACATGATTCAGTAGTATGGTCATCTCCCCCAGAAACATCACACCAACCTAGTTGTTGCTACTATACCATATTAACGAGGGCTTGTTGCTGACCCACTGCTACCAGTGTTTGTTGTTGTAGACCCAAAGCCAAGTTGTTAAATTTTTTGGTCATCATGTTTTGCATAGCCACCATTTGAGCCTGCAGGCTTATTATTGCATCAATTTCTAATTCGTCGGCCTACTTTTGGACTATCGGCCAGCTGGATCATCCATTCCATTCTGGGTTTCCCAGAGCAATTATGTTGAGAAGAGCATACAATTCATCGTATGTATTCTCTAATGATTGACCTCTGCAGCTAAATAAAGAAGAATCTTGGTATTGGCTTCCAAACCTTCAATGAAGGTATGGACCAGTACCTCTTTAGCCAGACAATGATATAGGCAATTGATTAGAAGAGTTTTAAACTTGTCCCATGCTTGATACAGATTCTCCCCGGATCTCTTCTTGAAGCGTAGAATCTCATTTCTGAGTTTGGCTATCTTACCTGATGAGAAGAAGCGAGTGAGAAACTTATGGGCCAAATCATCCCAGGATGTTATGGAGTTTGGTGGCTCAATTCGCAACCACCTCCGGGCTTCCCCCAACAGTAAGAAAGGGAACAGGGTCATCCTCACATAATCACGATTCACCCCCGTAAGAATGAAGGTATCAGCAATCTCAAGGAAATTCTGAAGATAGACCTGTGGATCTTCATGTGGTAGCCCTGTGAACTGTCCAGTAGAGTGAAGTAGTTGGACCATGTTCTGTTTCAACTCCCACTGACCGCCGGTGTCAGGTTTGACAAAGCAACTCGTAACATTGGTGGTTCTCGAGATTGCCACATCCCTCACTGCCTATGTGTCGGTCGTGTGGCTATTGGTACTAGCGGTGCAGGTGCATTATTGTCTACCATGTCCTATCCAATAGGATTAACTTCTTTCTTATTATCCTCTTGATCCTACTATTCGACGAGTTCAATCGGCAGTGTTTCGAACAAGACTCCTGTTCTCCATTTTGATTGACAAAAACAAGAATCATGATCTTCCAGCTTATTGACTAATTACCTGCAAAAAAACACCGCTAAGATCAAATGTAGCGAACACCACAAAATAAGACAACTTAGATAATCAACTAATTTGTTTCAAGTCCCCGACAACGGTGCCAAAAACTTATTGCTCCCCAGCATACGCAAGTGTACATGGTCTTACAAGTAATATACTGGCCCCAATTAAAGACCTGAGTTGTCGAACCCAAAGGATTTGAATAAAATCACAAACCAATCTTAGTTATCACGTTTATAGCGCTTTTGGTAAAAAGATTTGTAGAAACAAGTGAAATAATTGTAATGGATGAATTTCCTCTAAATAATCTAAATTTTATTGAAAAGACATCAATTAACACGCAATTTCAGGGTTGTAGCTTTTACGACTCTATTTAATCTTAACAATATCTATCTATGTCTAGATTCTTGATTATTGATTCATGGGATTTAAATTACCTGAATAGGGTTACACGCCTTTACCGGCCTACCGCTATTGACTACCTAACTACATCATTGAGTGGGGATAGACAGACCAATAAAAATACATTAAAGTTATCTTCTCGTATTATGAACCGAGCGAGGTGTAAGGGTAGTTGTCACAGGTCTCCCTTATGCAAATCAATCTAGTTTCCTGATCGAACAAGCTCCCTATACTACTCCGTGCTATCCACTCCAACATCTCTTGAATCCAGAGTGAATAACTAATGTACTCCCTAGTTAGCCAGACTCAGAAGTATAGATATAAATAGCATAAGAATAATCAAAAGAACCGATTCATAGATGTTTAAAGTTAAGAGCTACACACTATCTGTGGCTATAACCCAGAATATGGAGACTTAGCCACTCATGATCATGAAACACACCATGAATGATATGGAAAACATAAAAAACCAAAGAATAAAGATTTAACTAACCAAAATACTCTGACAAAAGGGTTCTCCATCATCTCTACTGAGTTTCTTGCATAACAACATAATGTAAACCTAAATTTTATGATAGAATAATAATAAAAATCACATAATTTGACTTTTCCATATTGTGTCCTCAAGTCCGTGGCGCCGACCCTTTGTATTTACTGAGTGTTTGCTTAATTTGCTGACTGGGCACTTTTGCACATCTTTTGCACAGGTTCATGACACAGACCTTGCACATTTTTCAGCTTCGTACCTTTTTCTGCATTTTTCAGCTTCCATAACTTTGTCTCAAGTCTGCCACATGGACTTTGGTCTGCCTGCTGCTTCTACTGACTTTCATCTTTCAAATTCCAGGATGTGTTCTTCATCCAAATTCGGGTTTAACTTTGGAGTTTTCCAATTAAAGCAAAATCCTGCAAAAAGACAACCAACTGACGCATTTGGCCCTATGTTAGCAAAATAAGAGAAAAATAGACTCAAACTCGTCTCCATTTACGGGTACTTTTGGCTACTTAGGCGTATAAATACCCCTAAGATCACTGAGTCACGAAAGGTATTTTGTAAATGGCTCCGACTGATTTTAAACAAAGGACCTTTTTGTCATTTATGTCACGCCTCAAAGTCCCACTAGGGCGGACTGGCATCCGTTGCCGATAAGGCTCGGGAGAACCAATCTGTAACTATACACTTTTTATTCATACTATAAGGGGTTGCTGCGTTTGACATGCCTTTAAAAAGATAAACAATGACAACAAGCCAAAAGGAAATGCATATGACTAGGCCATTGGGGCCACGATATTTAAAGTACGAGACATGACCACATTTTA
>JAABOM020077188.1:0-79390 GCA_011800125.2 Solanum clarkiae | reverse complement strand
TACTGCACAATGATTTTAGTTCATGAAAGTATGGTTGTTTTAGCATGTTTTGAGCTTCAAATCTTGGATCTAATGTTTGATTTGATAAGGGGTTTTGATATATATTTATTGAGAGTGTTTCAAGCTATTTGTTGATAGTTTTACAATGAATTTACTTACATGATTTCATCTCTAAATGGCATGGTCTTATACTACTATTTCACACCTGCCAAGTATTTGATAAAATATCCGATTATGGTTTCTTGAGAAATTGAAGGTCCAATGCATGTCTTATGATCTGAATGATGTTATGTTGATTATATGATGATACAATGATGATTTAAATGTAATGGTTTGATAAGTTAGTTCTATGAAATGCTTAATCCGAAAAGGGACGGGATCTCGTAAGGAAGGTCACTTAATATGAAAAGGGATGGGATCTCGTAAAGAAGGCCACTTAATCTAAAAAGAGATAGGATCCCATAAGGAAGGTAACTTAATCCAAAAAGGGATGGGCTCTCATAAGGAGGTCCACTTAATCTGAAAAGGGACAGGCTCCCATAAGTAAGGATACTTTACTCGAAAGGGGACAAGCTCCCGTAATGATGATGGCTCCAAAAGGTCTTATGTTATGTTGTTTGAGGATTCTTTACACACTTATTTATGATCTATGTAAGATGAATGATTTGCAAAGCATGACTTACTTAAGAGTTGGTTATATATACCATATTGTCATTATGGTACCTATTGATTATTATTATGTATTTTTATTATAATTCCTATCTCTTGTTGCATTGCATCCCACATACTTAGTACATTCAAATGTACTAATGCATACTCTTGCCTATGTGATATCACCATGTAGGAACCGGAGTCCATCTTGAGCATCCCCCTCTACGTGGCTAGTATGACTTCACTCACACTTGTTAGTGAGTCCTCCATTTCGAGATGGTACTTATGATTTCTTGCTATGTATTAAGACTTTCTCTCTTTTGATGTTATTTTGAATATGAGAGTGAGCCTGATTGTTTTGTATTGGCCCCCGCTCTTATCGTTATGTAGTAGACATGTTGTTGGACATATGGTGTATCTATGTTATGAGTCTTGACTCTATTGACTCTTGTTGCTTATGATATGAATGATGCTCTTTCAGTCCCAATTTCCCCTTGTTTAAGCTTATCATTTAGTGTCATTTTAATAGCTTCTGCGACCAAGGATGTGTAATGATATGCTATAAGGCTTATTTGGAGTTCCTTCGGGTTCCCCATTCGCCTATCATGTCTAGGACCTAGGCCTGGGTAGTGACATCATGAGCCACTCATCCATCTTGAGAAGCTTGAGGATCAGGAGGAGTCGGTTGCTCCTCGGGTGTACGGGCTCTTCTTCCTCCTGAATTAGCATGATCTAGAATAGCAAAGAACATTCATCAGGAGAAAACCTTATCCTAACTTCTATAGCAAGAGATAGACCATGAAGAAGGGAAACATTTCCTAAAATTCCTCATAGCCTCCCATTTATAATTGTGGTGCTTCACAACCATGAATAAGACTCTAATCGGTGCAGTGTGTTGGATTCCGAGGATCATTAACAATCTAGTGCTCTGATAGCAAGTTTGTCACGACCCAAACTAAGGCCTTGATGTGACACAGCAAACGGCAACCCAAAGGGACTCCAAACGAGCCTCTTAGCATATCATACACACATCCTTGGTCACAGAAGCAATCAAACAACGTCAAGGGAGTCTAAATAGGGATAAAGGGACTAAGGGAAATCTTTGATGTCATAAAACATATAGAGTCAAGTTCATAGAATAGATACATCGTACTATTCAAACAACACCTCTAGAATTTGAATGGAGCAGGGGCCAAGACACTTTGTGGGCTCACCCTCAAAATTTCAAATATCAACATAACAATGTTTTAAGAAATTAAAAGAGAAAGTAGATAGTGTTCTCGAACTTGAGGACTCACCAAGGTTATCTTCATGATGTCAAACTATCCACATGGAGGAGGATAGTCAAATGGAGCTCCGGTTCCTACATGGCAACATCATGTAGGCACAAAGTATGTGTTAGTATGTTTGAATGCATAATTATAAGAAATGGATAACATAATAACAATATGGCATGTTCTCAATGCTTAAAGTAAACCTTGCTTTGCAAATCATTCATCTTACATGGAACATAATATATGGGTGTGGAAAGAGACCTCAACCGACATAGAATAAGATAAAGCAAGCTACAACTTGGAATCAAGATGATTATCCCTCACTGATAAAGAGGTGGTTCTACTTGCCAAGGTAAACCATGCTTCAAACTTACGAGAACATGACCCAATTTTATATAAAGTAACCTTCCTTACGGGAACATGACCCAATTTCGGCAAGGATTTCATTAAGTACTTCACCTTATGGGAACACGACCCAATTTCGAGAATAAACTTAAGAGAAAGTGTACTAAATGGATCCTCTAGTAAAGCAAGGTAAAACCTCATCTTATGGTGGCTCATAGTTCAAGGAAAGAGAGCACTCCCTCAATCAATTGGTGCTAAATCTAATAACATAGAATATATAATAATTCGTAAGAAACATAGAAACATGACACGAGTATCTCTTAAACATCTTTGACCTCTAATGGTGAACTTAACTTTAAAACAAGATTAGATCATCATTAAATATTACCCTTGCATTAACATCAACATCAAAGACTTATAAGTGGTAAAATCTTTAAGAAAATGGCTTAATTCGGCTTTACAACATCATCAATATTTTCATAAATTAAACACATCTTTAGAAAGCCCAAAATCATCATAAAGTCACTTGACACATAAATCAACTAAAAGATCATCTAAACTTTTAGAATCCTTAAAAAAGGCATGTTATCAAACACTTGGTGTGTGTGTAATGATAGTACTAAATCATACAATTTAAGAGTATAAACATGTAAGAAAACCAACGTAAATCCACCCACCAACACTTGGTAACATCCTCTAACAAGATACATCAAAACCCCTTATCAAATCTCACAATAGCTCTTAGATTTATAACTTAACACAAGCATAGTTGAACAACATTTCATAAAACCCCAACATAGCTTATAGTCATAATACATAATAAGTAATACCCATAAGTAAATCAACTTGAAAACATGCATTTTACATGAAAAGGAAGGTTAAGCACCATAGGTAAAAGGACCCAATGGTTGAAACCCACTTACCTCAAACTTGGAGATTCCCTTAATGAAGCTTTGAAGGAGAACCTTAAGCTTGAATGAATTTCTTGAGATCTGGAATGAATTTGGAACCCTAAATTTTAGATGAAATATTTTTCTAAGTGTTAGAGAGTGTCTGGTAGAATGTTTTGAATGATATGGTATTGAAAATGACTAAGTATAGGTGTTTTTACGCGTAGAAATACTTAAGCCCAAGACTCCAAGACCTTGGATCGAAATAAAGAAAACAGTCAACATAATGTATTGGTTTGGTCCCTAGCTGCTCGCGCTAGGGTCATGGATCGATTCTATTTTTCGTAAATTTTGGAAAGTCAAATTTTGATACGGTTGCTCTAAAATCAGGATTATACCTATTTTTCACTCAATTTTGCCCCTTAACGATGAATATGAAGTTGGATTTTTAACTTCACGCACGAAGTTTGAGATATATGAAAATTACGATTATAGGCATTTTTAGGAACATTTTTTTCACTTTTTGGGGTCGTTTAAATATGCTTTGCATGATCTGAGTAAAAATTTATCTTTGTGACTCCTCTTGGCTGTTAAGTTTTGTTTGACACCTGAAATTTTGAGGGGGCCATTTTCAGTCTACACTCTCATGGGTGAGTCTATTATTGCCTAAAGAGTCTATCAGGGTAATCCTATGTGTGTCTTGCATAAAATTCCTTCCATGTGACCTTGTGGAACTCGATATGTTTGATTTTGATATTATTCTCAAGATAGATTTGTTGCATGCTTCATATGCCTCTATAGATTGTAGAACTCGAAGAGTCAAGTTTCAGTTTCCTAATGAGCCTATTCTTGAGTGGGAGGATAGTGACTCCATTTTTAAAGTTTAGTTTATCTCATATCTTAGAGCACAAAAAATAATCTCTAACTGGTGTATCTATCATATAGTAAGGGTTAGAGATGTGGAGTCTGAGTCACCCACTCCTGAGTCAGTTTCGGTGGTTAATAAGTTTGGGG
Source organism: Solanum clarkiae (assembly GCA_011800125.2). Taxonomy (NCBI): domain Eukaryota; kingdom Viridiplantae; phylum Streptophyta; class Magnoliopsida; order Solanales; family Solanaceae; genus Solanum; species Solanum clarkiae. The sequence goes on along the minus strand of JAABOM020077188.1, from coordinate 75,216 downwards.
ATTTCTTTCTCAAAGATTTCCTTGTTTCCTCTTGAAAGGGAAGTAGACTTTGGCATAGATCTTCTTCTTGATACTCAACCTATTTCCATACCTTTCTATCATATGGCACAGACTGAATTGAAGAAGTTAAATGATCAATTGAAGGACTTGTTGGAGAAGAGCTTTATCAGGCCAAGTATATCATCTTGGGATGCTCCTATTTTATTTGTGAAAAAGAATGATGGGTTACTTCGGATGTGTATTGACTATCAGCAATTGAATAAGGTAACCATTATAAAGAAATATTTAGTGACACGGATTGATGACTTATTTGACCAATTGCAAAGGGCTACACACTTCTTAAAGATTGACCTCCATTCTGATTATCATCAATTAAGGGTAAGGGAGTGTGACATTCACAAGATAAATTTTCTAACTAGATATATGTCACGACCCAAGCCTAGGGCCTAGACGTGACCGGCGAATAGGGAACCTGAAGGAACCCTAAACAAGCCATAGCATATAATTACACATCCTTGAGAGCAAAAGCAATGCAAAACAATCTAAGAAACATAAATAAAGGGAATTGGGACTATGGGAGATACACATATTTAAATAGCTTGAATACTATAAGTAAGTCAAATCATAAGTTTAATACATTACTTGTCTAACAATACCTCTAATATAGGATTTAATGGGAGCCAAGACAAGCAACTAGGATCACCCTCATAGTAAAAGTATACCTAAAAGAAGGATAGTATTTAGTACATAGCTTAAGAATATAGATATTGCCATTGCACATGAGGACTCACCAAATAACTTGAATGGATACCACTAGCTACGTGGAGGAGGATGATGACCAAATGGAGCTCCGGTTTCTACATGGTGATATCATGTAGGCATAGAATATGCGTTAGTACATTTGAATGTACTAAGTATGTGGTATGAAATGCAACAAGAGATAGATATAATAATCAAAATGCACAATAATAACTGATAGATAGCATAATAACAATACAACATGTATAACCATCTCTTAAGTAAGTCATTCTTTGCAAATCGTTCATCTTACATAGATCATAATATAAATGTGTAAAGAAGCCTCAACCGACATAACATAAGACCTTTTAGATCCATTTTCCTTATGGAAGCCTATTCCCTTTCGGACTAAGTGACCTTTACGGGAGCCCATTCCTTTTTAGATTAAGTGGCCCTCCTTACGGGAGCCCGTCCCTTTTCGGATTATGTGACCTTTCTTATGAGAGCCCGTCCCTTTTCAGATTAAGCATTTCATAGAACTATCTCATCAAATCATTACATTTCAATCATCATTTCTTCATCATATAATCATCACAACATCATTCAGCTCATACGATATTCATTGGACCTTCAATTCCTCAAGAAACTATAACTGGATATTTTATCAAACACTTGGCGTGCGTGAAATGGTTATATAAGACCATATAATTTAGAGATGAAATCATGCAAGAAAATCCATTGTAAAACTATCAATCAATACCTTGCAACAACCTAAAGCAATATACATCAAAATCCCTCATCAACTCTTACAATAGATCCAAGATATATAGCTTAAAACATGGGAAAACAGTCACAATTTTACATAGCTTTAACATAGTTCATAGATATGTTCATACTAGCAAACCCATTTGTAAAATCAACTTTAAATCATGCAATATTAATTAAAAGAGGGTTTAGGCACCATGGGTGGAAGGACCCAATGGTTCAACACTACATACCTTAGGTCTAGAGTTGCTTGGAATTGAGATTGGGAAGAATGGAGGCTTGGAAGTGATCTTGGAATCCAATCTTGTTCTTAGGTTTCCTTGAAATTGAATTGGAGCTTGATGGAGACTCTTGAGAGAATTTGAGAGTGTGATAGAGATGAGATTAATGAAATTGGGTCCTTAAGATTAGAGTTTAGGTCTTCTAGGAAGGTTAAAATAGCCTAAAAAGTCAAAAAGGGTCATTAGGATAATTAGCATTTATGAAAATACCATTAGTGAACAGATGAAAAAAATGGCTAAGTGTCATATCACTGTAGAATTCACTGGCCATATGGCACTCCATCGCCCTGTGAAGTGCCTTAGTGAAAAAAATGGAAGTTGGGAAACATGGAAAAATTGACGTCTCGTCACTTTGACGGCCACTTTCATGGACCGTGTAGTGTTACATGGACCGTGTACTGGTCCTTCCCATTCCACAAAGACAAGAAAACATTTTTGGGCACCATAGGCCCAAGTGACATGGCCCGTACCTCTTCACACGAGTCGTATAAGACCACACTGCTCGTATGGGTGCTCGTGGCTCTTCACTACACGGGAGGGTTTCATGAAAACAATCATAACTCCTTCATCCAACGTCGAAATGAGGTGAAAAAAGTGCATTGCCAAGATAACTCAGAGGGATTTTATTTGACATGTCATGAGCCACCCCTTCTAAATATGCTAAGAGTTATGCTAGTTAAAAGTTGACTCTTATATGAAACAACACCCAAAACTCAAGTTGGAGGTAAGTCTTAAACTCATTTAGGTACTAGGAGTCTCCCATGAATCTAGTACACCCCCAACCTAACCAAATAAGGCTTGAAACTTAGATACATAAGAGTATAAAGTTACGAGGTATCACAATATGGGAACTTTATTTCATGGTAATGTCATTTGGGTTAACTAATACTCCAGCAGTGTTTATGGATTCTTATGAATCATGTATTCATTCCCTTTCTTAATACATTTATGGTTGTCATTATTGATGATATTTTGATTTATTTCCAGAGTGAACAAGAGCATATGGATCATTTGAGGTTGGTTCTTCAGACCTTGAGGGAGAAGAAACTATTTGGCAAGTTTAGTAAATGTTAGTGTTAGCTAGGAGAAGTATCCTTCCTTGGTCATGTGGAATCAGGTGATGGTATTAAAGTTGATCCAGAGAAGACTAAGGCTATTTAGAATTGGCCTAGACTATTGACTCCTTCAGATATTCGGAGTTTTCTTGGGTTAGCCAATTATTATCAGAGTATTATTGATCATTTTTCACCCATTGCATTACCATTGACTAAGTTGACTCAAAAGAAGGCCAACTTTGTATAGTTGGATGAGTATGAGAAAGGCTTTCAGTCTTTCAAAGATCGGCTTACATCGACTCTTGTTTTGATATTACCTGGTGGCTTAGATATGTTTATGGTATATTGTGATGCTTCTTAGATTGGTCTAGGTTGTCTGCAAATGCAACATGGAAAGGTGATAGCATATGCATCTGGATAACTGGAAGTGTATGAACAAAATTATCTGACTCATGATCTTGAATTGGTGGTTGTGGTGTTTACTTTAAAGATTTAGAGTAATTATCTATATAGGTTTATGTTGATGTATTCACCGATCACGAGAGCTTGCAATATGTGTTCACTCAAAGAGATATTAATTTGAGGCAAAGGAGATAGTTGGAGGTTCTTCAAGACTATGATATAAGTATTCAATATCATCCCAGTAAGGTAAATGTTATAGCTAGTGCTCTTAGTAGACTATTTATGGGTAGTGTGGTTCATGTTGATGAGACCAAGGAGGAGTTAGTGAAAGACATGTACCATTAGCTAAATTATGTGTTAAGTTGACTGGCTCTAATGATGGTGGCATTCATGTTCAAAATAGGGCTAATCTTTTGTAGTTGTTGATGTCAAAGCAAAGCAAGGCTTAGATCCATCATTGGTTGAGCTAAAAAAGTTGGTTTCTAAAAATAAGATAGAGGTTTTCTCCCAAGGCATAGATGGTGTGCTTCGTACCAAGATCAATTATGTGTTTTGTATGTTAACAGACTTCGGGAGGTGATTTTGAAAGAGGCCCATAACTCTCCTTATTCTATACTTTAAAGATCCACCAAAATGCATCACGATTTGAGAGAACTATATTGGTGGCATGGTATGAAGAAGGATATAGATAAATTTGTATCCTAGTGTCTAACTGTAAACAAGTAAAGGAGAAACACCAAATCCCGATGGTTTGACTGATGAAATTAAAATTCGTACTTGGAAATGGGAGAATGTGAATATGTGGACTTTTTTATTGGGTTGCCCCCTACCCGAAAATAATTTGACTCGATATGGGTAATTATTGATACAATAACCAAATTGGCTCATTTCTTGTCTGTGAAGACTACTTTCAATACCTAGGACTCTATCCTGTTACATATCAAAGATTTTGTTAGGTTGCATGGTGTGCCTATGTCTATTATATCAGATCATGGTACCCAAATTACTTCTTAATTTTTGGAGATCGGAAGGACTTGGCACAAGGGTAAAGTTGAGTACAGCTTCCTATTCTCAAAAGAATGGACAAGTCGAGTGGATAATTCAAGCTTTAAAGGACATGTTGAGGACTTGTGTGTTGGAACTCGAGGAAAATTAGGATGATCATCTACCTCTCATTGATTTTGCCTACAATAATAGTTATCATGCTAGCATCAGAATGACACCATTTGATGCTTTCTATGAGAGAAGGTGAGATCCCCGGTGGGATGGTTTGGGATAGGTGAGATGGCATTGATTGACCTGGACTTGGTGTTTCAATGTCTCAAAGTCATCACAAGTATTATTCGGATGTTATGAAGAGGGATGTTGAGCTCTTTGTTGGTGATTTGATATATGTGAAGGTTTCACCTATGAAGGATGTGATGCATTTTTTAAAAAGGAAAGTTAAGTCTTCGGATGCAAGGCCTTATGAGATTGTTTAGACGATTGGTAATGTGGCCTATAGATTGAATTTGACTTCAGATATAGTTCTATTGACCCGATTTTCCATGTGTTGATGTTAAGGAAGTTGATTGGTGATCCTAATAGGAATGTGTCATTGGAAGGTGTTGAGGTTGAAGAGAACTTGACGTATGAAGAGGTGCATATTAAAATTCTACTTAGGAAAGTGAAGCGGCTTTGTAATAAGGATGTTGTTTCACTTAAAGTGCTTTGGAGGAACCAACATATAGAGAGTGCTACATGGGAGGTAGAGGCGGGCATGATGAAAAGATATCTCTATCTACTCAAATCGACTCAAGCCCTTGTATTAGGTTCTCATTGTTCTGATGGTCCTAATCCCTTCATTCTTAGGCATTCATGACATGACCTCCATACATGTGCACAAAAATGATTGAAATGATGTTTGAACATGAGTTTTGATTATTTCATAGTTTCAAGAGGGTGGATTAAGCATTATAATTCCATATTGGATTGTTTAATATTCAACTCAATCTCTTCAAGTCGTATTCTAACTCATTCAAGGATGAATGTTCCCAAGGGGGAGATGATGTAAGGACCCAGGCTTTGGAAGGCATTAATGATGTTCGAAATTCACTTTCCAAAATTTTTTGACCAATGTGACATTCCAAGGACACCTCCACGAGCCGTGGAATGTCCACGAGTAGTGGAGGCAACCTTTGAGTGGCCCTTAGCCATTTCGTCACTTCACTTGGATTATCGAAATTTGCAAAACCAAGTGGCCCTCCACGAAGCCTTTCACGGCCTATAGACCTCACTACTAGCCATGAATGGGCTCATAGGATGAGGCCTTAGCTTGGTTACCATGTCTTTTTGCTTAAGGGTTCCACCACGGGCACCTTCATGTGTCGTGAAGAGAACCATGGACCATGAAAGTGGCCGTAGAGGGACCTTTGGAAAAATTCTTCCAAAAATATCACCGTATCATAACTTGGGACCCTTCACAAGTGGCTTTATGAGGCATGAAGCCAATCATGCAGGTGTTCGGCTCTAATTTTTTTATCATTTTCGTTAAGGGAACTATGATAATTTAGTTCACTTCGAAGGTATTTTACAACTTCTATGCCGATCCTAAGACCTATAGATCATCTGCTATTCATTCAAAACACTTCATTTTCAACTCAAACACTTAGACTCTAGAAAATCAAGTTCCTAAAACTCTATTCAAGTCAAGCTTTGAAGATTCAAGCTAGGGAATTCAAAAGTTCTTCAATCTCAAGACAAATTCATCTCATTCTTCATAATTTCTGCAAGGCAGTGTGATTTTATTCATGATTTCCTTCCAATCATGAAGCCCCATATTCTATTTCTTCAATTTCATGATTTCAAAGTGTGATTTGCAAGTGGGTTTTATGATTTAACTTCAAATTGAAGAAATTAAATCATGGGTTGATTTAAATAGATGATTTTAATATGATTTAAGTCTAATTATGTCACTTTACATGGAATTTATGAGAATTGAATGTCCATGTCCTTTAATGATGAATTTATGCATGGGTAATTTCAATTATATTTCAATTATCAATTTCTTTATCGATTAACTATGATTTCATCTTATTATGATGTTTTAAGTATGAATTTCAAGTACCTATACTATTCTCTCATTACTCATGGCATAAGCATGCATTAATAAGGTTTACCATGAGATTTATGATATAGGTTGATATCCAATTATGACTGTGACAATGATTTAAAGACAAATATGGTTATGGCATGAAATGTGATCACATAATATTTTTAATATGGCTCTAAGAAGTTATAGGTGAGTATTCACCATCATGCCCCAAAAATATGCTTCGAAAATGCCCATAATCATAATTTTTATATATCTAAAAATCTGTGCGTGATATTGAAAATTCAAATTTATATTCTTGATCAGGGGTCAAAATTCAGTGGGAAATGTGTATAACCCTGATTATAGAGGATCTGTAGTGAAATTTCATTTTCGTCAACTTTCCAATTTCTAGTGTGCATCCGTGTTGGCTCCACAATGTGGACCATTGCGGAGCAATGTGACTTTTTTATGTTCCATCATGTTTCGGCTTAAGGTATTGAGGTCTTGGCCCCATGCCCTCTTATGTGTAAAAACACCTAAATTTAGCCATTTTTCAACTATATATCACTCAAAACACTCTCAAAATCCTCTATAACACTTAACCAAATATTTCATTCAAATTCAAGTGTCCCAAGCTTAATTTCGGATCTCAAGAACTTCATTTAAGCTTCAAGTTCTCAGTCAAGAATACATCAAGGAAATTCCCAAATTCAAGGTATGTGGGTTTTACCATTTGGTCCTTTCACCCATGGTGCCCAACCTTCTTTTTATGAAAGTTGCATGTTTGCAAGATGTATTACTTATGGGTATTACTTATTATGAATTATGATTACAAATTATGTTGGGTTTTATGATATGTTGATTGGAAACACATGTCTACCTATTTCAAGCTTATACTATGACATGGTTCTCTATTGTGACTATGCATGTTTTGGTCTATGAAATTATGATCTATTATGAGATTTATGATAGATTTCAAGGTATCTTACATGAGGGTTTTACTATGTGTTGGTGGGTTGATTTACATTAAGTTTTCTCGCATTACTTCACTCTTGAATTGCATGATTTTGAACTAGATCTGCACACATCCCAAGTGTTTGATAAAATTCCTGGACAAGGATTCTTGAGCTATTGATGATTATTGCATGAGTTATGTATCAAGTGACTATATGATAATTAAGGAATTGTATGTATGTATTGAATTCATTAAAAATATCTATAGTGTTGCAAGTTGACCACACTTTGTTGAGGGGGTGATATACCTCAACCACTTTGATTGGGGTGCTATGCCCATCTACCATGTTGAGGGGTATATACCTTGATCACATTGATCGAGAGTTCTATGTCCATCTACCATGTTGAGGGGTATATACCTTGACATCTTTGATGCGGGGTAATATGCCCATCTACCATGTTGAGGGGTATATACCTTTACCACTATGATGGGCAGTGACATGCCCATTTACCAATCGAGGGGTAGATACCTCAATCACCTTCCAAGGGGGTGATATTCCTTGGATTTCAAGTACTAGTTTGCTTGGTCCATGATGATGGTCTATTCCTACACATGTAATTATATTCTCAAGATATATGTTTTACAAGCATGTATTACTTCAAGCATTGATTATGCATGTCATGTTGTTATTACATCTATCCCTTGATTATGATTTTGCATTTCGACTACGTTTCCTATCTCTTGTTGCATTGCATCCTACATACTTAGTACATTCAAATGTACTAATTCATACTCTATGGCTACATGATGTTACCATATAGGAACCGGAGAACCTCATGATCATCCTCCACGTGGCTAGTTTAGGCATCTCGAAGATAAGCTTTTGGTGAATCCTCAAGTTCTGGGATACTAGCTATGCTACTCTTGCTTATGTTATTTCTCTATGTTGATCTTTTATACTATCAGAATGAGACCGAAAAGTACCTTGGCCACCCCAACCTGTGTTTAGAGGTGTTGTTGGAACAATTGATGTATGTATGCCTTAAGCTTTGACTCTCCATGCTTTATAAATGTCAAGAGTTCCCTTAGTTCCTTTTCCCCTTGTTTATATTCTTATTGTTGTTTACTTTGCTTCCAAAACCAAGGATGTCCGTATGATGTGCTAAGAGGCTTGTTTGAGGTCCCTTCCGAGTTCCTATTTGTCGTGTCACATCTAGGTCCTAGGCTTGTGTCATGACAAACTTGGTATCATAGCACAAGGTTGTCAATAGTCCTCGGAATCCAACACACCACGTCGATTAGAGTCTTATTCATGGTTGTGAAGTACACCACAACTATGAGTAAGAGGTTATGAGGCATTTTAGGAAATGTTTCCCTTCTTCATGATCTATGTCATGCTATAGAGGTTAGAGTAAGGTTTTCCCCTAACAAATGTTCTTTGCTATTGTAGACTATGACGTTCCCAAGAGGAAGAAGAGCTCGTACACCAAAGGAACAACCCGCTCCTCCAGCTCCTCAAGCTCTCCAAGATGGAGAAGTGGCTCATGAAGAGTTCCAGTATGCCATTACCATGTTGGCTCATGCTATGGCCAACCAAATCAACCAAGGGGCCAAGCCCCTCATGTTCCTACTCCAACCTCAAGGTTGAAGGTTTACTAGAATAAATCCACATGAATTCCATAGGTCCAAGGTGGATGAGGATCCAGAAGAATTCATTGATGAGGTGTATTAAGTATAGTCTATTATGGGGGTTAGATTAGAGGAGAAACGGAAGTTGGCGACCTAACAACTCAAAGGTATGGCTCAAATTTGGTTCACCCAATGGAAGACAGAGAAGGCGAACAATAATGTCACCCTTTGGCAAGAGTTTAAGGCGGCATTTCTCAAATGGTTCTTTCCTATAGAGCCAAGGGAGGCCAAAATAATAAAATTTGTGAACCTTAAGAAAGGTTCCATGAGTGTGAAGGAGTATGCCCTCAATTTCAACCAATATTCCAAGTATGCTCCACAATTTATGGCTGAGTCTGGGTCTAGGATGAATAAGTTTGTCTCAAGAGTTTCAGACTTGGTCAATGAAGAGTATTGGACCACCATGTTGGTAAGTGATATGGATTTGTCCCACCTCATGACATATGCCGAATAATTGGAGGGGCAAAATCTTAGAAAAAAGGAGAAGTGGTGAGGCCAAGCGGTCCCATTTTGAAGGTAGATTCCAAAGTCCCAAGGGCAGCCAATTTCATCAAGGCCAAGGGTCTTCCAATGCTACCAATAGAATGAGTGTCCAAGCTAGTGGTGGGGTGCTGCCTAAACCTATGTGCCAAAGATGTGGTAGAGGCCATAATGACCCATTTTTGAAGAACACTAATGCTTACTATGGTTATGGTAAAGTGGGTCATAAGGTGAGGGATTGTCCTCATAATCGAAACAAGGGTAGAGATGGTCATCCACAAGGCCAAGGTACAAATGTGGGTCCTAAAGGGAGAGGAGGTCAACAAGGAGGTGCCCCAAGGCAAAATCGATTCTATGATCTTCAAGGGAGACAAGGGGTGGATGAGGTGCCCGATGTCATCACCGGTATGGTAAAGGTTTTTGATTTTAATGTGCATTCTTTGATAGACTCGGGTGCCACTCTTTCTTTTATTACTCCTTTTGTTGCCAAAAAGCTTCATGTTAGCCTATTGTGCAAGAGTTATGAAGTGTGTACTCCTGTTGGTGCATCCATTTTTGCTAGAAGCTTCTATAGAAATTGTCCCATTTTCATTTTGCATAAAATCTTGCCTTTTGATTTTGTTGAATTAGATATGGTGGATTTTGATATCATTCTTTGGATGGATTGGTTGCATGCATATTATGCTTCTATTGTTGTAGTATAGGGACAAATTCCAATTCTGTAATAAGCTCATCCTTGAGTGGGAAAGTTGTGATGTGATGGTCAAGGATAGATTTATTTTTTTTCATTAAAGCCCAAAAGTTGATTTCTAAGGGTTGCCTCTATCATCTTGTGAGGCTTAGGGATGTTGAGTCCAAGGCCCTTCCTATAAAGTTGGTTCTGGTGGTTAATGAGTTTCTTGATGTCTTTCCTAATGAGCTTCCTGGTTTCCTCCCGAAAGGGAAATCAACTTTAGTATAGACCTTCTTCCCGACATTCAACCCATTTTAATTCCCCCTTATCGTATTGTAACACCCCACATCTTACAATACTAGCACTATGGAAATGAAACATGATATGGTTTGGTCAAATTAGCTCCTATTTTTAAAAGTGCTTGAACCTCATGTTATAGGGCGATATGTGCGTCTAATGCTTAAGAGGGTCGAGTATATACATTTCTTGTGTCAAATTGAGGAGATCACAGCCCTAAACAAGATGAGAGAATTGAGGTACTTGTTGGACTAAAATAAGCTAGTGGGTAAGTCACCTACTTGCTTAGCTTAAATTGCTAGCTAAACGGAGATGAGGCCCGATGTCGAATTGCTCCAAGTCCAATTATGAATAAAGTCCGTGTTAAGGATGTAACTCTAGCCCATGTTTTAGCATCATAAATGGACCTTTTTTTCAATCCAAGAAGAATGTTAAAAGGGCCCAAGTATATCACAACCCAATTGACTATTTGGGCCCAAAATTAACTAAGAGGAATTTGGAAAATAGGCAGCAAAGGCCCATCAATTTTGAGACCCATTTAGGCCCAAGTGTAAGGTCCAAGCTGCTGCATCACAAGGATATTAATAAGTGTTAATATGTGGTCAAAAGTTATAAAGAATGTCGGACAAAATCCCCTTTTAAAAGGCTTACAAATAGCACCTTTAAGTCATTCTTAGACTTGGAAAATTTCAGCTTTCACAAACTTTCATCCTACACTTTCTTAACCTAGCAAAGCAGCCACAAGAGGACTTTTAGGGTTCTTGGAGAAGTCCTACACCTTGAAGGTAGTTGTAAGTAAGTTTACATATGTGTTTAGTATGGTTTTCGTATGAGAAACAAGAGACTACGTTGGTTATGTTTGTGCTGAAATTTTTGACAGCATGTGCCCTAAGGGTTGTTGTGAGCTTTTCTTGTTGTTCAAGAGGATTTTCTCTTCTTGGTTGGATGAATTATGAAGTAAGACATATATTTTTAACAAGGTATAGTTTGTTAGTGATGTAACTAAGCTGCTGCAGCACGTTTACAGTCCGCAAAGATGAGTTGTTGTACGACATTGTAAATGTACTCTTAAAAGAAACTTAGCAGATGATAATTGTAATTTGTTGTTCCACGACCTTCACTTGATTTGGGAATATTTTTGGCATATTGTAATACTAGTTTTATGTGTAAAAAATGTTGGATATATTTTGGGTAAAGTTAAAACAGGTTCGGGATTGTTGACGTCGAAATATGGCGAAGGGATGTAACGTTATGCCGCCTTTTTGTATGTTGAATAGAATTGTTATGTGTTCTGCATTGTGGGGTCTTGTGAGATGTTAAGGGTCTGAAACAAGATGTATATGACATGTACCTAAGAATGGTTGTTAGAAGATATGATTATAAGTGAAAAGGTTGAAGAAATGCCCTTGCATCGCTAATTAAAAGCTTGTTACCCGGGTGTTGGTTTTTATGATATTGGGCTGTCAAGAAGTGTTTCTTTATTGCTAATACTAGTCTTATTGCCTAATATATTGTAGATAAATATTTGAGAGAAAACACAGTCACTCTAAGATAGTAACGAGGTCACACAACGAGGTATGTAAGGCTACTTGATTTCGTATTACTTGGCATGAAACTTGGGTTCTTCCTTGGTACATAGAGGCTCTTATCTACTCCGATATAACAAACAGCCATGTCTCCACTCTTTCACATGTTTATATGCTCTCATACATAGTCACTTGCAAATCGACATACATACTTGGATACCAAGATATACGAGTTCTTTCTACTACATACAGTTCATGTGTTGTTCTACCTCCTATGCATTTCATTATTTGTATAACTTACTCCTTTCGTTGTGGTGTTGTCTTTTGTGATTTTTTACGCGCTATATTTTGTATCTATAGACCTACAGCTCCAATATTATGACCACCAAAAGAATTATCTCAAAGATAATTGAAATATAAATTAAAGTATATTGCTTGTTGATGGGTGGTAGCCCGAGGGGTGGAAGAATCACCTAGCCATGGACGATCCTATCACGGGGGGAGGAGGTAGCCCGTGGGGTTAAGGAGGAGCCCAGACAGGGCCGATACCGATATATATTTACCACTGATCAGCTGGTCATTTTTATTACACGTTGTGCACAGATTATACAGTAAAGGTAAAGTGATAAAAAGAACATAAAGTACATGATCCCACAATACAACTAAAGGTAGTCCCTTATCGTACACCCGTGCATAGTTTCATTTGAGTTATTACTTCATATACAGTATACCCTATCTTACATATTCAGTATATAATCTAGTACTAATGTCCCTTAAGGGAGACCTGTATTTCATGCTGCAGGTACAGGTGTGAGTAGATCGCAGCAGGAGTACAGGATATCCAGCTGCTATTACCAAGCTCCAGGTTGCTTCGGAGCTTTGTGTCTAGAGATTATATTTTTGTATTGTACAGTTCGTCAAGGAAGGGCCTATCCCGACCCTTATAATATACTTTTCTTTATCTAGAGGTTTTGTAGACTATGTAAATTAAAGTGTGGTCATGTCTCGTACTTTAAACACTGTGGCCCCAACGGCCTAGCCATATGCATCTCCTTTTGGCTTATTATCACTGCTTAGTTTCTTAAAGTTATGTTGAACGTAAGAACCCCTTATAATATGTATACAAAGCACATAGATACAGGGTGGTTCTCCCTGGCCTTATCGGCAACGGGTGCCAGTCCGCCCTAATGGAACTTTAGGCGTGACACGTATGATCCCAGTGGAGTTGAAGGAATTGAAAGAACAAGGATGGTACTGTTGTTTGTGAAGGACTAGTCTTGTTTGTATAGAAGAAGGATGGTACTCTTAGAATGTGAATTGATTACCGGTAACGTAATAGGGTGACCATAAAGAATAAGTACCTCAACTAAGGATTGATGACCTTTATGATCAACTTCAAAGGGCTAGTTATTTCTCTAAGATTGATCTTTGGTCCGAGCATCACCAAGTGAAAGTGAATGTCACAACCCGAACATAGGGCCTAGTCGTGAACAACGAATGGGGAACCCAAAGGGACCCCGACCAAGCCTCTTTGCATATCATTACACATTCTTGATGGCGGAAGAAATTAAATAACACTGAAAGAATAGAAATAAGGGCAAAAGTACTAAGGGAGAACTTCCATAAGATCAAAACCAAGATACAAGAGAGTCAAGGCTCATAGCATGATCACACATCATGTCCAACAACACCTCTACTACATAGATACTTAGTGGGGGCCAAGACAAGCAATCGAGTTCACCCTTAAAATCAAAGCATACATCGATGGAAGAGAGTCTCAATATACAGTATAAGATCAAAGACGTGGCCCTCGGAATGGAGGACTCACTAACTAACTTGGATAGATACAACAAGACACGTGGAGGAGGAGGATGACCAAATGGAGCTCCGATTCTTACATGGTATAATCAAGTAGGTATAGAGAATGTGTTATGATACAATGCACAAGTGATAACCACCATAACTGAAATGCATAAATATAGGCAAGAAATAAGCTTATAGCAATAAGGCATGTATGAATGACGTTAGAAGTAAAATCATGCTTATGTAGAACATAATAGATTTGTAATGAGATATCATTATTAGTGAATACCAAAGCCCTACCACCTCCTTGGAGAGACGCATGAGGTACAAAACCCTTCACATGGTTGATGAGGTACAAACTCCCTAACATGGTTGATGGACTTCACACCCTCCATCATAGTGGTCAAGGTATGAATCCCTTAGCATGGTTAATAGACTTCACACCCTCCATCATAGTGGCCAAGGTATCAACCCCTCAACAAGGTTAATGGACTTCACGCCCTCCATCATAGTGGCCAAGGTATCAATCCCTCAACAAGGTTAATAGACTTCACACCCTCCATCATAGTGGCCAAGGTATCAACCCCTCAACAATTTAATGAACTTTACACACTCAATCATAATGGTCAAGGTATCAACCCCTCAATAAGGTTAATGGACTTTACACCCTCCATCGTAGTGGTCAAGGTATCAATCCCTCAACGAGGTTAATGGAATTCACACCCTCCATCATAGTGGTCAAAGTATCAAACCGTCAAAAAGGTAAATAGACTTCACACCCTCAATCATATTGGTCAAGGTATCAACCCCTCAATAAGGTTAGTGGACTTCACACCCTCCATCATAGTGGTCCAGGTATCAACCCCTCAACAAGGTCAATAGACTTCATACGCTCCATCATAGTGGTCAACGTATCAATCCCTCAACAAGGTTACTTAGGCCTACAACCTCCCGAGCGAGGCTTGGTCATTTCCCCACACTACAAAGATAATATCACATACATACATTCCTTTTATCATCATATAGTCATTTAACTCATAAGACATGCATTGAACCTTCAACATGCAATCCTAGGGATACTTTTCAAGAAATCATCATAATACTACATTACTTTCATCATCATAAAGCCATATATCTCGTGTCTCAAGCATTTGGCCTTCAACAACTCAAGAATCAATAGTCGAACATTTTATCCAACTTTTGGCGGGTGTGTAATGTTAGTGTAAAATCATGCAATTCAAGAGTGAAACATTTCTAGGAAATTTAGTGTAAGACCATTAATAGATACTTGGTAACACCCTCATACAATACACATCAAAATTATTCATCAAATCTCAGCAAAGATCTTAGATTCATAGCTCAAAATATGCTAAAAAAACCACAATTTCATGAAACCCTAACGTAGTATGCAGTGAAATTCATATAAATAATACCCATGAGTAAATCAACTTTAAAAACCATGCAATTTTAGGTTAAAGGAAGCATGCGCATCATGGGTGAAAGGAACCCATGAAAGAAACCCACATACCTTAGCTTTTGGAGAATTTTGGAAGAAGATTGGAGAAGGAGACTTAAAGATTGAATGAAATCCTTAAGATCTGGTAAGGGTCTTAGCACTTGAATTTTGAGAGAAATATGAGAGTTAAGTGTTTGAGTGACTATTAGAGAATATATTGAATGATATGAGGGTAAAATATGGCTAAGTAAGGGTATTTTCACGTAGTGGAAGGCTTAGGCCCAAGACTCAAAAGTCTTGGATTGGACTAAAAAAAACTGAACAAAATAACTGAGGCGCGTCGTGCCAAGAACGCGCCTGGACACTGGAATTTGCAAACTTGGGATTTTCAAATCTTGATATGATAGCTCTACAATCGGGGTTAGTACCATTTCACACTCAATTTTACCCTTTGAACAAGAATATGAAGTTGGATTTTCGAAATCGTGCACGAATTTTGAGATATATGGAAATTACGATTTAGGGCACTTCGAAGGCACATTTTTGGACACTTTTTGGGCATTTCAATATCTCCCCCTTTGGGATATTCGTCCCTGAATGTCAAATAAGCATACATGAGAAGAGTAATCATGAATAAATCAGCCCTAACATGAATGCAACAATGCAATTAAACACTACTTTTAAAATTTCAACATAGTGTCAAAGTCATCATGAACTTGTCACGTAAACATTATTGCATACAATGACATAAGGACTAAAACATAAGACTTGGAATCACAAAAAGGAATTGACGTGCTATCATAAACTTGAATTGAATGAAAGAGATATGGATATTGCTTCTCTATACCCGCTTCGGCTCCTCGAGAAACACCTTCGACCTAATGATTCTTCCAAAAGGGCCTCAACGAATACTACACTCTTATCAGTCAACTTCTCCACCCATCAATCCCATATCTCCACCAGAACCTTCTCCTAAGCCAACTTATCCTCCATAACACTCACAACCTCAAAGAGTTCCATAGCACTAGAGTTACCAACACATCCCCTCAACCTAGAAGCATGAAGAACTGGACATGCCATACCTCTATCCTAGGCAACCCTATTCATATGCAACATTATTAATCTTTCTTTCCTCTCTATAAGGACTCACAACCCGAAAACTCAATTGTCAACCTTATCTACACATAGACCACTCGGTACCATAAACCACCATCTCCCCCTTGGGAAACAACATCCACTCTACCATCTTTCACCTAACATCTCCAACTTTAATAGGGCGGAGTCAAGGCCTTGCTTAAACTAGACCTCCTTCAACCAAAGAAGATTTGGGAACCATTAAGAATACTACACTACCATGCTCAACTTTCTCCAATCTAACCCCCAATCTAGCTCACTGATGGACCTCTCTAGTCACCCCTTTTTGCCACCATCATCAATATATGCTAGGCCACTTAGAGCACCGACCACAACATTGGCCTTATTGGGAAAAATAATGCACACTCATATGATAATCCTTAAGGAGTTCTAACCACCTTCTTGTTATCCTCAACTCACCACTAGCATATTTAGCAAACAACCTCTCATCCCATCAAGACTTCCAATACTACCCCCAAGTGATCCACAAGCTCTAAATAAATAAATGCTCTACCACTAGAGGACACTTCAAACACGTCAAGGTAGGGTTTTAAGACCCTATTCATAAAACCCATAAACATTGTCGGTGCACAAGTCAACCAAACAACTCTACCAATACTCAAATGCTCACACCTAGATCAAAAGGACACTGGGGGTATCACCTACCCTCATCCTCACTTGGGGACAACACCTAAGACAAAGATCAATCTTAGAGAAATGACTAACCTATTGTATTTGACAAAATAGATCGACCATCAGTAACTATCATATTACAACCTTACAGGTTCTACAATCAAAGGAGACACAATATACATTTACTAATCCACCCCTAGTATGACATCCAAATCCACCACATCTAACTGAACCAAGATCACAAGACAAGACTCTAAGCAATAAGAACATGGAGGAACTCTTATAACACTCCCTAGCAACAATAAACTCACATAACCAAATCTTACTAGCATCAAAAGGAATAATGAAGGGAAGTAGTGACCCCCAAAACTATCAAAGCATGCAAAACAACATCAAGAAAAGACTTAACATACCAGTAGCATCATTGGGCACCTCGTGCCTTCCTTGCCTCCTTTGAAAAGCATAGAATCGATTATATCTTGTAGTATGCCCTTGATCAACACCACCACCCTTGCCCTTGTTGCGCCTAAGGGGACAATCTATTATCTTGTGACCCATCTGCCAACATCCATAACAAGCATTGTTTTTCTTGAAGCATGGGCCATCATGATATTTACCACATTTTGAGGCACCTAGCATAAGGTACTTTACCATCACAACCTTTGGGACATTGGAATTGTCCTTCACCCTAGTCTCGCTTGGACTCCTTACCCCTCCTCTTTCTCATCTTTACCCCCGACAATTTTTCGGCATAAGTCATCAAGCGGGACAAATACAGGTCACTAATCAACATAGCGGACTGACACTCCTCATTCACTAAGTCGGATACACCCATTTAAAACTTATTCATCCTAGACTTCGGATTGGCCACCAAGTGGGGAGCAGAACTAGAAAGTTAGTTGAACTTGAAGTCATACTCCCTCACAATCATTGACCCTTGTTTTAAATTCATGAGCTCCATCATCTTTGTCTCCCTAAGCTCAAGAGAGAAGAACCGATTAAGAAAGGCCACACTAAATTCCTCCCATAAAACCACATTATTGTTTCCCTTTTCCTCCTTCCATTAAGCATTCCATATTTGGGCCACCCCTTGAGTTGGTAAGCTGCCAACTCCACCTTCTCTTCCGATCTAACACCCATAATAGTCAATACCTTGCAAACCTCATCAATGAATTCTTGAGGGCCCTCATCCACTTTTGACTCACAGAACTCCGGCAGATTCATCCTCATGAAGTCCCTCACTCAAGATGTCGGAGTAGGAGCATGATGTTCCTTGGTCCCTTGGTTGACTTGATTAGCCATGACTTGAACTAGTAAAGTGAGACCATCCCGGAACTCTTCATGAACCGGTCCCCTATCTTGAGGAGCTTGACGAGTGGGAGGAGCTGATTGTTTCTCGGGAGTGTAGGCTCTTGTTCCTCTTGTGTTAGGGATGATCAAGCATATCCAAGAACAATCATTATGAGGGAATAACCTTACCTCAACTCTGTAGCATGACATTGACCATGAAGAAGGAAAACATTTCCTAAAACGTCTCAAAGCCTCTTGCTCATAGTCATGGTGCACAACACAACCATGAACAAGACTCTAATCAATGCGATGTGTTAGAATCTGAGGATCTAATAACCTAGCGCTCTGATATAATTTTTGTCACAACCCGAACCTAGGGCCTAGTCGTGATCGGTGAATGGGGAACCCGAAGGAATCCCAAACAAGCCTCTTAGCATATCATTACACATCCTTGGTCACGAAAGCAATTAAACAATGTCAAAATAATAGAAAAAAGGGTAAAAGGACTAAGGAAGAACTTTCATAATATAAAAATCGAGAGTCAAGGGTCATAGCATAATTAAACATCATGTCCAAAACACCTCTACTACATAGATACTTAAAGGGGTCCAAGATAAGAAACTGGATTCACCCTTATAATCAAAGAATGCATCAAAGGAAGAGAGTCTCAATACATAGTATAAGATCAAATACATGGCCCTCGGATTGGAGGACTCAACAACTAACTTGGATAGATACCACTAGCCACGTGGAGGAGGATGATGATCAAATGGAACTACTGTACTGAGTATGTAGGATGCAATGCAACAAGTGATAAGCACCATAATCAAAATGCATAAACATAGCAAAGAATACGCTTATAGCAATATGGCATGTATGAATGACGCTTGAAGCAAAATTATGCTTATATAAAACATAATACATGTGTAAGGAGAAACTATTATTAGTGGATATCCAAGGCCTACCACCTCCTTGGAGAGGCGCATGAGGTACAAATACCTTCATGTGGTTGATAAAGTCCAAACCCCCCAACATGGTTGATGGACTTCACATCCTCCATCATAGTGCTCAAGGTATCAACCCCATAACATGGTTGATGGACTTCACACTTACATCATAGAGCTCAAGGTATTAACCCCTTAACATGGTTGATGGACTTCACACCTCCATCATAGTTCTGAAGGTATCAACCCCTTAACATGGTTAATGGACTTCACACCCCCCATCATAGTGGTCAACAAATCAACCCATCAACAAGGTTAATGGGCTTCACACCCTCCATCATAGCGGTCAGTATCAACCCTTCAACAAGGTTAATGGACTTCACACCCTCCATCATAGTGGTCAAGGTATCCACCCCTCAACAAGGTTAATGGACTTCATACCCTCCATCATAGTGATCAAGGTATCAATTCCTCAACCAGGTTAATGGACTTCACACCATCCATCATAGTGGTCAAGGTATCAACCCCTAAACAAGGTTACTCGGGCCTACAACCTCCCGAGTGAGGCTTGGTCATTTTTCCCACACTATAGAGATAATATCATATGCATACATTCCTTTCATCATCATATAGTCATTCAACTCATAAGACATGTATTGGACCTTCAACATGCAATCCTAGGGATACGTTTCAAGAAATCATCATAATAGTACATTACTTTCATTATCATAAAGCCATATATCTCATATACCAAGCATTTTTCCTTCAACAACTCAAAAATCAATAACCGGATATTTTATCGAACACTTGACGGGTGTGTAATTCTAGTATAAAATCATGCAATTCAAGCATGGAAACATACAAGGAAATTCAGTGTAAAACCATTAATAGATACTTGGTAGCACCCTCAAACAATACACATCAAAATCCTTCATCCAATCTCACAAAGATCTTAGATTCGTAGCTCAAAACATGCTAAAACAACCATAATTTCATAAAAAACCAAGATAGTGTGCAGTGAAATCCACAATAAGCAACACCCATGAGTAAATCAACTTTAACTTATGAAATTTTAGGTTAAAGGAAGATTGGACATCATGGGTGAAAGGAACCCATGAAAGAAACCCATATATCTTATCTTTTGGAGAATCCTTGAAGAAGATTGGAGATGTAGACTTAAAGCTTGAGTGAAATCCTTAAGATCTGGGAAGGGACTTAGCACCTGAATTTTGAGAGAAATATGAGTCTAACTGGTTGAGTGAGTACTGCGGAATGTCTTGAATGATATGAGGGTGAAATATATCTAAGTATAGGTATTTTAATGCAGGGGAAGGCTTAGGACCTAGACTCAAAATCCTCGGACTGGACTAAAAAAATGAAATAGAAATTTAGTGAGGCACGTCGTGCTAAGAGCGCGCCTGGACACTGGAATTTGCAAACTTAGGATTTTTGAATTTTTATACGGTTGCTCCGAAATCAGGGTTAGACCCATACCTAACTCAATTTGACCCTTGAACAAGAATATGAAGTCAGATTTTTTAAATCAAGCATGAATTTTGATATATACAGAAAATATGATTCCGAGCACTTTTGAGGAACTTTTTGGGGTTGTTTCAGTGAGGAACTGTGACATACCAAAGATGGCCTTCCATACTAGGTATGGGCACTATGAGTTTGTGATGATGTCCTTCGAGTTGACTAATACACTGGCTATCTTCATGGATTATATGAATAGGGTCTTTAAACCCTATCTTGACTTATTTGTGGTGGTTTATATTAATCTCCCATAGTGAGGAGGAACAAGTGAGTCACTTGAGTGTGGTGTTGCAAATCTTGAGAGAAGAGAGGTATTATGCAAAATATGAGAAATGTGAGTTTTTTGTTGAAAGAGTTTTCTTTTCTAGGGCGTGTGGTGACGGGTGATGGCATTAAGGTGGATCCTAAGAAGATGAAGGTGATTAGAAATTGGCCTAGACCTTTGAATCTATCTTTCATTAGAAGTTTCTTGGGTTTGGTGGGTTATTTTTGGAGGTTTGTAAATGGTTTCTCTTCTATTGCTTCTCCCATGACTAAGTTGACCCAAAAGAAGGAAAAATTTGTGTGGACCAATGAGTGTGTAAAGACTCTCCAAACTTTGAAAGATAAGCTTGTCTCTGCTCCTATCTTATCTCCATCGAAAGGGTTGGAAGGGTTTGTTGTGTATTATGATGCCTCTAGAATTGGTTTGGGTTGTGTTTTCATACAAAATGGTAAGTGATAGTGTATGCCTCTAGAAGACTTAAGGTACATGAAAAGAATTATCCCACCCATGATCTTGAATTGGTTGTCGTGGTATTTGCTTTGAAAATTTGGCGTCGTTATTTGTATGGGGTTCATATTGATGTTTTTACCAATCATAAGAGTCTCCAATATGTGTTCACCCAAAAGGATCTCAACTTAAGACAAATAAGGGTGTTAGAGCTTCTTAAAGATTATGTTATGAGTGTGCATTATCACCTCGATAAAGCTAATGTTGTGGTTGATGCTCTAAGTGGGGTGTCTATGGGTAACCTAGCTCATATTGATAATGGTGGATAAAGAGGTCCATCAGTTGGCTAGATTGGGGGTTAGATTGGAAGAAGTTGATAATGGAGGTGCAGTAGTTGTTGATGATGATAAATCTTCATTGATTGAGGAGGTAAAAGAAAAACAAGATCTTAACCCCGCCTTGCTAGAATTGAAGGTCTTGGTGAGAGATAGTAAGGTGAAGGTTTTCTTCCAAGGGGGAGAAGGTGATGTTAGGTACCATGGTAGATTATGTGTGCCTAATGTTGATGACTTGAGGAAGTTGATTTTTGATGAGGCTAATAATTCATCCTACTCTATTCACCCTGGTTCTACAAAGATGTGTAGAGATTTGAGAGAGATGTATTAATGGGGTGGCATGAAGAAAGATATTGCCAAGTTCATGTCTGGATGGCACAATTGCCAACAAGTAAAACCCGAACATCAAAGTTCGGGTGGCCTAGCCCAAAATATAGAGATTCCTACTTGAAAATGTGAAGAGATTAACATAGATTTTGTGGTTGGGTTGCCTAAGACTAGAAAGCAGTTTGATTTTATTTGGGTTGTGCTTGATAGAATGACTAAAGTCGGCTCATTTCCTACCGATCAAGACTACTTGTGGCGCTGAAGATTACGCTAAATTGTACATTCATGAGTTGGTTAGATTGCATGGGCTGCCTTAGTCTATCATTTTGGATCATGGTTCCCAATTTACTTCTCACTTTTGGAGGTCCTTCCAAAGAGGTCTTGGTACCAAGGGAATGCTTAGCACGACCTTTCATACTCAAATGGATGAGCAAGCCAAGAGAACTATCCAAACTCTTAAGAATTTGATTCGAGCTTATGTTTTGGAGTTTAAGGGCAGTTGGGATGATCATCTTCCACTACTTGTGTTTGCCTACGACAATAGTTATCATTCAAGCATTGGTATAGCTCTTTTTGAGACTCTCTATGGTAGACATTGTAGATCCCCGATTGAATGGTTTAAGGTGGGGGAGAGGGATTTGATGGGTGTGAATTTAGACATGGAATCCTTAGAGAAGGTGAGTTTGACAAGGGAGATACTGAAAACAGCCCAAAGTAGACAAAGTCATACTCTGATGTGAGAAGGAGAGATCTTGAATTTAGAGTTGATGATTGGGTTTATTTGAAATTCTCACCCATGAAGGGTATAGTTTGATTTGGCCAAAAGGGTCAATTGTGCCCAAGGTCTATGGGTCCTTATAAGGTGTTGAGGAGGATTGGTAGTGAAACAGCCCCGAAAAGTGCTCGAAAATGTGCCTCGGAAGTGTCTGAAATTCTTATTGCCATATATCTCAAAATTCGTGCATGATTTCAAAAATTTGACTTCATGTTCTTGATCAGGGGAAAAATTAAGTGGGAGATGGGTCTAACCCCTATTTTAGAGCGACTATATCAACAAATAAATTTTTAAAGTTGCAATTTCCAGTGAGCAGAGCACGCCCCTGGCACAACGCGGCCAGGGCGCGCCACTGTGTTATTTTTGCTCAATTATTTCATCTTGGTCCAAGACTTTTGGGTCTTGGGCCTAAGTCTTCCCATATATGAAAATCCATATACTTAGCCATATTTCAGCACCATATCATACAAGACATTCCCCAATACTCTCTCAAACACTTAGACTAATATTTCACCCAAAATTCAAGTGTCAAATCTCCTTCCAAGTCTTAAGGAATTTATTCAAGCTTCAAGTTCTCAGTCCAATCTTTATCGAGGAATTTCCAAAGCTAAGGTATGTGGGTTTCAACCATTGGGTCCTTTCACCCATGGTGACCAACCTTCCTCTTTATATAAATTGCATGTTTCTAAGTTGATTTACTTATAGGTCTTACTCTAAGTTGATTTCCTCTTTACAAAAATTGCAGGTTTCTAAGTTGATTTACTTATAGGTCTTTATCGAGGAATTCTACAAAGCTAAGGTATGTGGGTTTCAACCATTGGGTCCTTTCACCCATGGTGACCAACCTTTCTCTTTACATAAATTGCATGTTTCTAAGTTGATTTACTTATAGGTCTTACTTACTATGAATTTTACTATAAACTATGTTGGGGTCTCATAAACTTGTGACTAGTTAAGCATGTTTGAAGCTATGAATGTATGATATATTTTGAGATTTGATGAAGGGATTCAATGTATATTGCACAAGAGTATTAATAACTATTGTTGGGTTGATTTACTTCAAATTTTCTTACATGATTTCACCCTTGAATTGCATGGTTTTATGCTAGCACTACACACCCGCCAAGTGTTCGATAAAATATCTAGTTAATGCTTTCTTGAGTTGTTGAAGGCCTAATGTATGGTATATGAGTTAAGTTATTTTATGATGATGAAAGATATATGTATATGTGTTGATTTCATGAATTGTATCTATAGTGTTGGAAGTTGATTAATTGCCTCGTTCGAGGGGTAGTAAGTCTGAACAACCGTGTTGGGGGTATATACCTCAATCATCTAGCATGGGGGGCGGTAGGCCCATTTCAACCATGTTGGAAGATTTATACCTCATTCACCTACCTCAAGGGGTGGTGGGTCTGTGCAACCATGTTGGGGGGTTTATATCTCAATCACCTCGCCAAGGAGGTAGTAGGCCTTGGTTACTAATGATGGTCTCTTCCTACACATGTAAAATGTTCTATGTAAGCATATTTCTCTAAAAGCATCATTCGTTCATGCCATATTGCTATATGCTCATTTATTGCCTAAATATACATGTTGATTATGTTGCCTATCTCTTGTTGTATTGCGTCCTACATACTTGGTACATTCAAACGTATCAATGCATACTTTGTGCCTATATAATGTTACCATGTAGGAACCGGAGCTCCACTTGATCATCCTCCTCCGTGGGGCTAGTACAATTTCTCTCAAAGCAAGTTGGTGAGTCCTCCATTTTGGGGATAATGTCTTTGATCCTATGCTATGTATAGAGACTCTCTTTGTTTTGATGCATGCTTATGACTATGAGGGTAATCCCAGAAAGTTTTCCTGGCCCTCGCTCAATTCTATGTGTTAGAGGTGTTATTGGATAAGTTATCTATTGATGCTATGAGCTTTGTATCTTTTGATCTTTATGTTATGAAAGTCTTCCCTTAGTTCCTTTTCCCTTATTTCTATTATTTGATTGTTGTTGAATTGCTTCCACGACCAAGGATATGAAATGATATGTTAAGAGGCTTGCTTGGGGTTCCTTTTGGTTCCCCATTCGCCATGTCACATCTAGGCCTTAGGCTTGGGTCATGACTAACTTGATATTAGAGCATTAGGTTGTTAATGGTCATCGACATCCAACACACTGTGTCGATTAGAGTCTTATTCATGGTTGTGTTCTGTACCACAACTATGAGTAAAAGGCAATGAGACGTTTCAGGAAATATTTCCCTTCTTCATGATCTATGTCATGCTATAGAAGTTAGGTAAGGCTTCCCCTCTAATGAATTTTCTTTGCCATTTCTAGATCATGCAAAGCACAAGAGGAAGAAGAGCCAGCACACCCGAGGAACAACCGGCTGATGGAGAGCTCCGAGATGCTTTCACCTTGCTAGCTCAGGCCATGGATAATCAAGTCAATCAAGGGGCCCAAGGCCCTTATGCTCCCTCTCTGGTATCTCGGGTGAGGGACTTTATGAGGATGAACCCACCGGAGTTCTATGGGTCTAAAGTAGATGAGGACCCTTAAGAATTTGTTGATGAGGTGTACAAAGTGTTAGCTATTATGGGTATGAGTTTGGAAGAGAAGGCGGATTTGGAGGCTTACCAACTCAAGGGGTGGCTCAAATATGGTATGCTCAATGGAAGGAGGAGAAGGGGGTCAGGCATATAATTCTTTAGGAAAAAGTCAAGGCAGCTTTCCTCAACCGGTTCTTCCCACTTGAGCTTAGGGAAGCCAAAATGATAGAGTTCATGAATTTGAAATCAAGGATCGATGAGTGTGAGGGAATATGCCCTCAAGTACAACCAACTCTCTATATATGCTCCACACTTGGTTGTCGACCCGAGGTCTAGGATGAACAAGTTCGTGATGGGTGTATCCGATTTGGTGAACGAGAAGCGACAAGCTGCTATGTTGATTAGTGACATGGACTTGTCCTATCTAATGACTTATGCTGAACATTTGGAAGGGGAGAAGTTGAGAAAGAGGAGGGGTAATGAGACCAAAAGGGCTCGTTTTGATGGGAGGTTCCAAAGTCCCATGGGTGGCTGGTTTCATCAAGGTCAATGGTTTTCTCATGCTCCCAATGGAAGGTTTGCCAATGACTACCCAAGGTAATGGTCGTGTGGTGCCTAATGTTATGTGTCCAAAATAAGGAAAGGGTCATAGTGGCCCATTCTTGAGGTATACTGGTGCTTGTTATAGTTATGGGGAAATGGGGCATAAGGCAATAGATTGTCCACGTAATCGCAACAAGGGTAAAGATGTTCGAGCACAAGCCTGGGGTGCTAATGCGGTTCCTTTGGGGAGAAAAGGTCAGCAGGGTGGTGTCCCTAGGCATAATTGGTTCTATGCATTCCAAGGGAGACAAGGGGTTGATGAGGTACCCGATATCATCACCAGTATGTTAAAAGTCTTTGATTTTTATGTGTATACATTGATAGACCTGGGTTCACTTTTTCTTTTGTTACTCCTTTTGGTGCCAAAAGGTTTCATGTTGAGCCATAATTATTGTGTGAGTCTTATAAGGTGTCTACTCCAATTGTTGCATCTATTGTTACTAGAGAAGTCTATAGAAATTGTACCCATTTGCATTTTGCCTAAAATTTTGCCTTGTGACCTTATTGAGTTGGATATGATGGATCTTAATGTCTTTCTTGGGATTGATTGGTTACACGCATATTATGCCACTATAGATTGTAGAACTCGTAGCGTCAAATTCCAATTCCCAAATGAACCCATCTTTGACTGAGAGAGTCATGATGTGGTGGTCAAGGGTAGGTTTATCTCTTGCATTAAAGCCCAAACATTAAACTCTAAGGGGTGTCTCGATCATCATGAGAGGGTCAGGGATGTTGAGTCTAAATTTCTTCCGATAGAGTCGGTTCCGGTGGTAAGTGATTTCCTTCATGTCTTTCCTAATGACCTTCCTGGTGTTCCTCCCGAAAGAGAAATAGACTTTGGTATAGACCTCTTTCCCGATACTCAACCCATTCTCATTCCCCCTTGTCGTATGGCCCCGGCGGAGTTAAGGGAGTTGAAGGAGCAATCGAAGGACTTGTTGGAGTCGGGTTTTATTAGGCCTAGCCAATCACCTTGGGGTACATCGATGTAGTTTATAAAAAAGAAGGATGGGTCCCTTAGAATATGCATTGACTACCGGTAACTTAATAGAGTCACCATCAAGAATAAGTATCCACTACCAAGGATTGATGATTTGTTTGACCAGCTTCAAGGGGCTAGTCACTTCTCTAAGATTGATCTTCCATTTGGGTATCATTAAATGAAGGTGAGGTAGTGTGACATTCCCAAAACTGCCTTTCAGACAAGGTATAGGCATTATGAATTCGTGGTTATGTCTTTTGGATTGACTAATGCACTGGCTATTTTCATGGATCTTATGAATAGGGTCTTTAACCTACCTTGATTTGTTTGTTATGATTTTCATTAATGATATTTTGATCTACTCTCATAGTGAGGAGGAGCACGTGGGTTATTTAAGGGTAGTGCTAGAAAAAATGAGGGAAGAGAAGTTGTATGCTAAATATGGGAAATGTGAATTTTGGTTGAAAGAGGTTGCCTTTCTAGGTCATGTGGTGTCGGGGGATGGTATTAGGGTGGATCCTAAGAAAACAAAGGTGATTATAAATTGCTCTAGACCATTGATCATGTCGAATATTAGAAGCTTCTTAGGCTTGGTAGGTTTCTACTGGAGGTTTGTAAATGGGTTCTTGTCTATTGCTTCTCCCATGACTAAGTAGACTCAAAAGAATCCAAAATTTGTGTGGACTAGTGAGTGAAAAGAGTTTCCAAACACTAAAGAATAAGCTTGTCTCTACTCCTATCGTGTCTTTACCAGAAGGGTTGGAAGGGTTTGTTGTGTATTGTGATGCCTCCTGAATTGGTTTGGGTTATGTTTTAATGCAAAATGGTAAGGTGATAGCCTATGCTTTGAGACAACTCAAAGTGCATGAAAAGAATTATCCTACTCATGATCTTGAATTGGTCGTCGTGGTATTTGCTTTAAAAATTTGGCATCATTGTTTCTATGGAGTGCATGTTGATGTGTTTACCGATCATAAGAGTCTCCAATATGCGTTCACTCAAAAAGACCTCAACTGGAGGCAAGGAAGGTGGTTAGAGCTTCTTAAGGATTATAATATGAGTGTGTATTATCATTGGGGTAATGCTAATGTTGTGGTAGATGCTTTGAGTAGGGTGCCTATGGGTAGCCTAGCCATGTTGATGATGCGGGCAAAGAAGTGGCTAGGGAGGTTCATCGGTTGGCTAAATTAGGGGTTAGGTTGGAGGGGGTTGATAATGGTGGTATTGTGGTTGTTGATGGATCTAAATCTTCCTTGGTTGATGAGGTAAAAGCAAAGCAACATCTTGACCCCTCCTTGTTAGAATTGAAGGCCTTGGAGAGAGAGGGCAAGGTGGAGGTTTTCTCCCAAGGGGGAGATGGTGCCCTTAGGCACCAAGGTAGGTTGTATGTGCCTTGTGGATGACTTGAGAAAGAGTATTCTTAATGAGGCTCATAATTCTTCTTATTCTATTCACCCCGATTCTACCAAGATGTATAGAGATTTGTTGGATATGTTTTGGTGGGGAGGTATGAAGAAAGACATTTCCAAATTTGTATCCAATTGTCATAGTTACCAACAAGTCAAAGCTGAACACCAAAGGTCAGGTGGCCGAACTCAAGATATAGAAATTCCTACTTGGAAGTGGGAGGAAATTAATATGGATTTTGCGATTGGGTTGCCTAAGACTAGAAAACGTTTTGATTCTATTTGGGTTGTGGTTGATAGGATGAAAAATTCGGCTAATTTCTTATCGGTTAAGACTACTTATGGGCTCTAAGACAATGCAAAATTGTACATTCATGAGTTGGTTAGATTGCATGGGGTCCCTTTGTCCATCATATCGGATCGTGGAGCTAAATTCACTTCTCACTTTTGGAGGTCCTTCCAAAGAGGTATTGGTACCAAGGTTACGCTTAGTACGGCCTTTCACCCTCAAATGGATGGCCAAGCCGAAAGAACTATCCAAACTCTTTTAAGGGTAGTTGGGATGATCATCTTCCATTCATTAAGTTTTCTTATAATAATAGCTATCATTCTAGCATTGGTATGGATACTTTTGAGTCTCTCTATGATAGGCATTGTAGGTCACCGGTTGGGTGGTTTGAAGTGGGAGAAATGGCACTGTTGGGTCCGGATCTGGTCATAGAGGCTATGGAAAAGGTAAGGTTGATTAGGGAAATGTTGAAAATAGCCAAAAGTCATCAAAAGTCTTATGCCGATGTAAGGAGATGGGAGCATGAATTTAAAGTTAGTGATCGAGTCTATTTGAAGGTCTCACCTATGAAGGGTGTGGTTCATTTTGGTAAAAAGGGTAAATTGAGTCCAAGATATGTGGGTCCTTGTAAGTTGTCGAGGAAGATTGGTAAGGTGGCCTATGAGTTGGAGTTTGCTAGTGAAATGGACTTGGTTCATCTAGTCTTTCATGTGTCTATATTGAGGAGATATATAGGTGATCCGGACACTATTATCCCATTAGATCTTGTGGGTGTTGTTGAAGACAAAACTTATGAAGGAGTTCAATTAGATATCTTAGATAGACAAGTGAAAAGGTTGAGGAACAAGGATGTTGCTTTTGTTATGTCCTTTGGAGGAATTAACAAGTCGAATATGCTACATGGGAAGCTGAGGCGGACATGCAAAAGTGATATCCCTATCTCTTCCATTCTTCTCAAGCTTAAGGTACTAAATCTAAGTCTTCTATGTGATTTCATGTCTCATGTGTCAACCGTTTATGTCATTGCATGCATTCATGTTTATGTAGACAAGTTCATAACACTTACGTTGAGATTTTTGAAACGATATTTAAGTGTATTATTGCATTCTTGTTGGGCTGATTTCTTCATGATTACTCTTCTTATGTACGTTTCTTTGACATTCGTAGAGGAATGTTCCCAAGGGGGATATATTGAAACAACACCAAAAAGTGCCCGAAAATGTGCCTTGGAAGTGCCTGAAATCGTAATTTCCATATATCCCAAAAATCATGCGTGATTTTAAAAATTCGACTTCATATTCTTAATTAGGGGGCAAAATTGAGTGAGAAATGGGACTTACACCGATTTTAGAGCGATCGAATAAAAAAATAAATTTTTAAAGTTGTAATTTACAGTGAGTAGTGCACGCCCTTGGCGCGAAGTGGCCAGGGCATGCCACTGTGTTATTTTTTCCCAGTTATTTCATCGCCGTCCAAGGCTTTTGGGTCTTGGGCCTAAGTTTTTCCATATGTGAAAATACCTATACATAGTCATATTTCAACACCATATCATACAAGACATTCCCTAATACTCTCTCAAACACTTAGACTAATATCTCACTCAAAATTCAAGTGTCAAATCTCCTTCCGGGTCTTAAGGAATTTATTCAAGCTTCAAGTTCTCAATCCAATCTTCATCGAGGAATTCTCTAACGCTAAGGTATATAAGTTTCAACTATTGGGTCCTTTCACCCATGCTTCCAACCTTCCCTTTTAAACAAATTGCATGTTTCTAAGTTGATTTACTTATGGGTCTTACTTACTATGAATTTGACTATGAACTATGTTGGGGTTTCATAAACTTGTGACTGTTTAAGCTTGTTTTAAGCTATAAATCTATGATCTCTTTTGGAATTTGATGAAGGGTTTCAATGTATATTGCATGAAGGTATTACCAACTGTTGTTGGGTTGATTTACTTCAGATTTTCTTGCATGATTTCACTCTTGAATTGCATAGTTTGATGCTAACACTATACACCTTCCAAGTGTTTCATAAAATATCTGGTTAATGCTTTCTTGAGTTATTGAAGGCCTAAAGTATAGTATATGAGTTTAATGACTTTATGATGATGAAGGAGATGTATATATGTATTGATTTCATGAATGGTATCTATAGTATTGGAAATTGATCAATTGTCTCGTTTGGGGGGTAGTAGGCCTAAACTACTATGTTGGGGAGTATATACCTCAATCGCCTAGCTCGGGGGTGGTAGTCCCATGCAACCATGTTGAGGGGTTTATACCTCAATTGCCTAGCTCTGGGGTTATAGACCTGTGCAACCATGTTGGCGTGTTTATACCTTAATCGTCTCGCCA
Source organism: Solanum clarkiae (assembly GCA_011800125.2). NCBI lineage: Eukaryota > Viridiplantae > Streptophyta > Magnoliopsida > Solanales > Solanaceae > Solanum > Solanum clarkiae. The sequence goes on along the minus strand of JAABOM020077188.1, from coordinate 44,148 downwards.
AGGAGGTGGTAGGCCTTGGTTATTAATGAGCGTCTTTTCCTACACATGTAAAATGTTCTATGTAAGCATGTTTCACTGCAAGTAATATTCATGCACACCATATTGTTATATGCTCAATTATTGCCTAAATATGCATTTCGATTATGTTGCCTATCTTTTATTGCATTGCTCCCTACATACTTAGTACATTCAAATGTACTAACGCATACTCTATGCCTACATGATGTTACCATTTAGGAACCGGAGCTCCACTTGATCATCCTCCTCCTCCATGAGTCTAATACGATTTCTCTCAAAGCAAGTTGGTGAGTCCTCAATTTCGAGGACAATATCTTTGATCCTATTCTATGTATAAAGACTCTCTTTCTTTTGATGCATGCTTATGACTATGAGGGTGGCCCCGAAAGTTGTCGTAACGACCCCAAAAAGTGCCCGAAAATATGCCTCGAAATGCCCGCAATTTTAAATTCCATATATCTCAAAATTTGTGTACGATATCAAAAATTCCACATTATGTTCTAGTTCAGGGGTCAAAATTAGGGGGAAAGGGTCTAACTGTGATTCTAGAGCAATCGAATCACAATTTTAATTTTCCAAAATTTTGATTTTCAGAAACGATCAGCGACAGCACCGTGACGCACAGCTACCGCGGACATGTGTTAGTTTTTCCTTCGCGACAGGTCCGCAATGCGGACCTGGGTGTTTGTTTCCAGTGGTTTTATCTTAGTCCAAGGCTATAGGGTCTTGGGTCCAAGTGTTCCAAAACGTATTTTTACCCATACTTAGCATTATTTCACCCTTATATCATCCTAAACATTTTCCAATACTCATCAAAACACTTAGCCATATTTTCACTCCGAAACTCAAGCCTCAAAACCCTCATCCGAAACTAAGGATTTCCTTCAAGCTTCAAGCCTCCATTTTCTTTCTTCACCAAGAAATTCTCCAAAGCTAAGGTATGTGGTATTGAACCATTGGCTCTTTTCACCTATGGTGCATAAGTCTCCTTTATACTAATATTGCATGATTTAAATTTTATTTTACATGTGGGTCTTGTATATCAAGAAATTTACTGCACAATGATTAGAGTTCATCAAAAGTGTAGCTGTTTTAGCATGTTTTGTGCTCTAAATCTTAGATCTAATGCTGGATCTGATGAGAGGTTTTGATGCGAATGACTTGGGGGTGTTGTAAGGTGTTGATTTCATGCGAATGACTTGGGGGTGTTGTAAGGTGTTGATTGATGGTTTTACAACAAATTTTCTTGCATGATTTCATTTCTAATGTGCATAGTCTTTTACCCCCATTACACACCCTCAAGGTGTTTGATAAAATGTTCGGCTGAGGTTTCTTGAGGAAATGAAGGTCCAGAGCATGAGATATGATATGAATGATGTTATGATGATGAAATGAGCTTGAGTATATGATATAATCTATATAAAGTGTTGCATTAAACCATATCCGATCCAGGGGGACAAGATCCCGGGTAACTATGTTGGGGGTTTATACTCATCAACCATGCAAGGGGATTATACTTTGTCATCATGTTGCTAATATGTGATTACCATCAACCATGTGAGAAGTTTATACCACACAACCACCATAGGGTACATACCTTGAACAACTAGCTTAGTCTCTTCTGCACATATGATATCCTATATGAGAATGAATTACTTATGAATGTTTCACTTAAGCATTGTACATACATGCCATATTGTATATTATACCTATTGCTTAATATTATGGATTTTGATTATGATGCCTATAGTTTGTTGTATTGCATCCTACATACTTAGCATATTCAAACATATGGCACCATGTAGGAACCGATGCACAAGTTGATCATCCTCCTCCATGTGGCTAGTTCAGTGCTATTCAATCTAGTTGGTGAGTCATCCACTTCGTGGACCTAGTCTATGTTTCTTCTAGTATGTATTGAGACATTCATAGTTATTGTTTATTTGACTATGAGGGTGAGCCCGTTACTTTGTCTTGGACGCCGCTCTTATTTATTTACTAGAGGTGTTTGTTGAACATGTTTTGTATCTGTGGTATGAGTTTAACTCTTGTCTTTTGACCATGATGTTGTGCAAGCTTTTCCTATAGCCCTGTTTTCCCTATTCTTTAATCTTTGAATGCTTGATTTATTGCTTCCATGACCAAGGATGTGTAATAAGGCTTTATGAGGCCTGCTTAGGGTCCCTTCGGGTTCCTCTTGCTCCGTGTCATGTCTAGGACCTAGGCTTGGCTAGTGATAAACTTAGTATCAGAGCACTAGGTTGATAGATCCTCGGAGTCCATCACACCGCGTCGTTTAAAGTCCTATTCATAGTTCTGAAGCGCGCCATGACTATGAATAGGAGGCTATGAGGCATTTTAGAAAATATTTCCCCTTCTTCATGTTCTAAGTCGTGCTATGGAGTTGTGGTAAGTTTTACCCCTAATGATTGTTCTTTGCTATGCTAGACCATGCAAAACACTATAGGAAGATGCACCCAAACTCATAAGGAGCAACCTACCAATGGTGAGCTCTGGGATGCTCTTACTATGCCTGCCTAAGTGGTGGCCAACCAAGTCCAACAAGGGGCCCAAGCCCCTCATCCTACTACTCCGGGGGTTAGGGTAAGAGACTTCAAGAGGATGAATCCTCTGGTTTTCCATGGATGAAAGGTGCATGAAGATCTACAAGAGTTCATTGATGAGGTCTACAAAATCTTAAATATTATGGGTGTTAGACCAAATGAAAAGGCGGAGTTGGCGGCGTACCAACTCAAAGGGGTAGCCCAAATTTGGTATGAGCAATGGATGGGTGAGAAGGGGGTTGGTAATATGGTGCTTTGGGAGGAGTTCAAATTAGCCTTCCTTTATCGATTTTTCTCTCTTGAGCTTAGAGAAGCAAAGTTTTTAGAGTTTATAAACTTGAAACAAGGTGTTATGAGTGTGAGGGAGTATGCCCTCAAATTTAATCAACTTTCAAAGTATACACCTTATTTCGTGGCCGATCCTAGATCAAAGATGAATAAGTTCATGATGGGGGTCTTCGACTTGGTAAGTGACGAATGTTGGTCCACCATGCTAATTAGTGAGATGGACTTGTCTCGATTGATGATCTATGCCGAGCAAATGGAGGAGGAGAAATTGAGGAAGAGAAGGGGGCATAAGGCCAAGAGGGCCTAATATGAGTGTAAATTCCAAAAGTGTGCTAAATTTCGTTAAGGCCAAGGGCCTCCTCATGCTACTAATAGGGGGCTTGCCAATGACTTCCCTAGGCCTCAAGGTGTTGGTGGGATGGCTCCTATTAATATGTGTCCTAGATGTGGGAAGGTTCATAATGGCTCACGTTTGAATGGTTCTAATACATGCTATGAATGTGGAGAGCTAGGTCACAAGAAGGTAGATTGTCAAAGAAATTGTGGCAAGGTCCGGGGTGCTAATATGATCCCATTGGGGAGAGGTGGTTCTCAAGGTGGTGCCCCAAGGCACAATCAATTTTATGCTCTACATGGGAGGCAAGGGGTTGGTGAAGTCCCTGAAGTTGTTACCAGTATGCTAAAAATCTTTGACTTTGATGTGTATGCTTTGATTGATCTGGGTACCACTCTTTTCTTTATTACCCATCTTGTTGCTAAAAAGTTCTGTGTTATCCCTAAGTTGTTACATGAGTCATATGAAGTGTCTACTTCTATTGTTACCTCTATTGTTGCTAGGAAAGTTTATAGGAGTTGTCTTATTTGCATTTTGTATAAGTTGTTGCCATATGATCTTGTTGAATTAGACATGGTAGATTTTGATGTCATACTTGGGATGGATTGGTTGCATGCTTACTATGCTTCTATTGATTGTAGAACTCGTAGGGTCAAGTTTCAATTTCCTAATAAACCTTTCCTTGATTGGGAAAGTCAAAATGTGGTGGTCAAGGATAGATTCATTTCATGTATTAAAGCCCATAAGTTAATTTCTGGGGGGTGTTTGTATCATCTTGTGAGGGTTAAAAATGTGGAGTCCAAAGTCTCTTCCATAGAATCGGTTCCGATTGTAAATGAGTTTCTTGATGTCTTCCTAAATGACCTTCCTGGTATTCCTCCCAAGAGGAAGATACATTTTGGCATGGATCTCCTTCCCGACACTCAACCTATCTCCATTCTCCCTTATCATATGTCCCTGGCGGAGTTGAAGGAGTTAAAAGAGTAATTGAAAGATTTGTTGGAAAAGGGATTTATTAGACCTAGTCAATCACCTTGGGATGCTCTGGTGTTGTTTATGAAAAAGAAAGATGGGTCACTTAGAATATTCATTGATTATTGGCAACTCAATAGTGTCACTATAAAGAATGGATATCCTCTTCCAAGAATTGATGACTTGTTAGACCAATTGCAAGGGGGTAGCTTCTTCTCTAAGATTGATCTTCGGTCTAGGTAGCTTCAGGTGAGGGTGAGGGAGTGTGATATTCCCAAGACGACCTTCCAGACTAGATATGGGGATTGTGAGTTTGTTGTGATGTCTTTTGGGTTGACCAATACGTCGGCCATCTTCATGGACCTAACGAATAGGGTTTTCAAACCTTACCTTGATTCCTTTATTGTGGTCTTCACTGATGATATTTTGATCTACTTACATAGTAGGGAGGAGTATATGGGTCATTTAAGGGTTGTGTTGCAAAGATCGAGGGAGGAGAGATTGTATGCTAAATATGACAAATGTGAATTTTTGTTAAAGGAGGTTGCATTCTTGGGTCATGTAGTATCGGGGGATGGTATAAAAGTGGATCCTAAGAAAGCTAATGTAATTAGGAATTGGCCTAGACCATTGACCTCGTCGGATATTAGGAGCATCTTGGGTCTTGTGGGTTACTATAGAAGATTTCTGAATGGGTTCTTCTCCATTGCTTCCCCAGTGACAAAATTGACTTAAAAGAAGGTTAAGTTTGAGTGGACCGATGAATGTGAGAGAAGCTTCCAAACATTGAAGGATAGGCTTATGTCCGCACCTATATTGTCACTACCAGATGGGCTTGAGGTTTTTGTTGTGTATTGTGATGCATCTAGAGTTGGTTTGGGTTGTGTGCTAATGAAAAATAGTATGGTCGAAGCTTATGCCTCAAGAAAACTCAAGGTACATAAAAGGAATTACCCTACCTATGATCTTGAATTGGCCGCCATGGTGTTTGCATTGAAGATTTGGCATCATTATTTGTATGAGGTGCATGTTGATGTCTTCATTGATCATAAAATAATTCAATATGTCTTCACTCAAAAGTATCTCAACTTGAGACAAAGAATGTGGCTAGAACTTCTCAAAGATTATGACATGAGTGTGCATTATCATCTGGGTAAGGCAAATGTGGTGGCGGATGCTTTGAGTTGGGTATCCATGGGTAGCCTAGCTCATCTTTATGGTGGTGGTAGGGAAATGGCTAGGGAGGTCCATAGATTGGCAAGATTGGGGATTAGGTTGCAAGAGGTCGGTGATGATGGTGTTGTTGTTTTTGATAGGTCTACATCTTCTTTGGTTGATGAGGTGATAGCAAAACATGATCCTGACTCTTTCTTGCTTGAATTGAAGGCCTTGGTGAAAAAGGGCAAAGTAGAGGTTTTCTCCCAAGGGGGAGATGTGCCTTGTGTTGATGGTTTAAGGGAGAAGATTCTTGATGAGGCCCATAATTCTTCATATGCGATTCACCCTGGTTATACCAAAATGTATAGAGACTTGAGCGACAGCACCACGACGCACAGCTATCGTGGACATGTGTTTGTTTGGCCTCTGCGACAGGTTCGCATCGTGGACCTGTGTATTTTGTTTCCAATGACTTTTTCTCTGTCTAAGTCTTTGGGGTCTTGGGCCCAAGTGTTCCCAAATGTATTTTTATCTATATTTAGCCTTATTTCACCCTCATATCATCCTAAACATTTTCCAATACTCACCAAAACACACATCCATATTTTCACTCCAAAATTCAAGCCTCAAAACCCTCATCCGGAACTAAGGATTTCCTTCAAGCTTCAAGCCTCCATTTTCAATCTTCACCAAGAACTTCTCCAAAGAAAAGGTATATGGTGTTGAATCATTGGGTCCTTTCATCCATGGTGCCTAAGTCTCTTTTTTTCTAATATTGCATGATTTAAAATTGATTCTACATGTGGGTCTTGTATATTAAGAAATTTACTGCACAATGATTTGAGTTCATGAAAGTGTGATTGTTTTAGGATGTTTTCAGCTCTAAATCTTTGATCTAATATTGGATTTGATGAAGCATTTTGATGTGAATGTCTTGGGGTTATTGCAAGGTGTTGATTGATGGTTTTAGAATAGATTTTCTTGCATGATTTCATCTATAAAGTGCATGGTCTTTTACCCTATTACACACCCTCAAGGTGTTTGATAAAATGGCAAGCTACGGTTTCTTGAGGAAACGAAGGTCCAGGGAATAAGATATTATATGAATGATGTTATGATGATGAAATGACCTTATATATACGATATACTCAATATAAAGTATTGTATTAGAGCATACCCAATCTGGCAGGTGGGGGACAAGAGCTCGGGAACCATGTTGGGGGTTTATACTTATCAACCACACAAGGGGATTATACTTCATCACTATGCTGGTAAGGTGTAATTGCCAATAACCATATGAGGGCTTTATACCACACAACCACCAAGGAGTTTATACCTTGAACAGCTAGCTTGGTCTCTTCTATACATATGATATCCTATATGAGCATGAATTACTTACGCATATTTTACTTAAGCATTGTACATATATACCATATTGTATATTATGCCTATTGCTTAATATTATGCATTTTGATTATGATGCTTATCTATTGTTGCATTGCAACCTACATACTTAGTACATTTAAACGTACTAACGTATACTCTATCCTACATGATGACACCATGTAGGATCTGATGCCCAAGTCGATAATCCTCCTCCACATGGCTAGTTCGGAGCTATTCAAGCTAGTTGGCGAGTCCTCCAATTTAGTGACCTAGCCTATGATTCTTCTAGTATGTATTGAGGCATTCATCGTTATTGCTTATTTGACTATGAGGGTGAGCCGGGTTACTTTGTCTTGGCCTCCGTTCTTATCTATGTAGTAGAGGTGTTTGTTGGACATATTTTGTATCTATGGTATGAATTTAACTCTTGTCTTTTGACAATAATGTTGTGGAAGATTTTCCCTTAGCCCCGTTTTCCCCCATCTTTAATCTTTGAATGCTTGATTTATTGCTTTCGTGACCAAGAATGTGTAATGATTCTTTATGAGGATTACTTGGGGTTCCTTTTGGTTCCCCTTGTGCTGTGTCACGTCTAGACCCTAGGCTTGGGTCATGACAGTTGTCTTGGTCCCTACTCAATTCTATGTATTAGAGGTGTTGTTGGACAAGTTATGTATTGATGCTATGAGCTTTGAATTTTTTGATGTTTATGTTATGAAAGTCTTCCCTTAGTTCTTTTGCCCTTATTTCTATTCTTTTATTATTGTATATTTGCTTCCGTGAGCAAGGATATGAAATGATATGTTAAGAGGCTTGTGTGGGGTTCCTTTGGGTGCCCTATTCACCGTATCACATTTAGGCCTTAGGCTTGGGTTGTGAAAGGTAAAGTGTCCTATGAGTTGGAGTTGCCAATTGATATGAACATGGTTCATCTGGTTTTCCATCTGTCTATGTTGAGAAAGTGTGTGGGTAACCCAAGTGCTATTGTACCTTTGGATATTGTGGCTATGGTGGAAGATAATTTGTCTTATGAGGAGGTTCTGATGGAAATTTTTGATAGACAAATGAAAAGGTTGAGGACAAGGATGTAGCTTTTGTCAAGATTCTTTGGAGAAACCAACATGTTGAAAGTGCCACATAGGAAGCCGAGGCAGACATGAGAATATGATATCCATATCTCTTCAACTCTACTCAAGCCTAAGGTACTAATTCAAGTCCCCTACATGGTTTCAAGTCTTAAATTTCAGCCCTTATGATATTTGCATGTATTAATGTTTATGTTGACAAGTTTATGATGATTTTTGACATTCATGTTGAGATTTTTGAAAATGATATTTAAGTGTAATTGTTGCATTCATGTTGTGCTTAAATCTTCATGACTACTTCTCTTATTTACGTTTTGTTGACATTCGGGGATGAATGTTCTCAAGGGGGAGATATTGAAATGCCCCAAAAATGTTCTTTAGAAATACCCATAATCGTAATTTCTATATATCTCAAAATTCGTGCGTGATATTGAAAATCCAACTTTATATTCTCGATCAGGGGGCAAAATTGAGTGGGAAGTGGGTATAATCCTGATTTTAGATGACACGTAGAAAAATTTCATTTTCACCAGCTTTTCAATTTCCAGTATGCATCTGTGTTGGCTCTGCGACGTGGACCTGTCGTGGAGCTATGTTGTGACTTCCGTATTTTTTCCATTTTAGGCCTAAGGCATTAGGGTCTTGGCCCCATGCCCTGTTAAGCGTAAAAACACCTATACTTAACCATTTTGCAATTCTATATCACTCAATACACTCTCAAAACCCTCTCTAACACTTAACCAAATATTTCATCCAAATTCAAGTGTCCCAAGCTTAATTCAGGATCTCAAGAACTTTATTCAAGCTTCAAATTCTCATTGAAGACTACATCGAGGAAATTCCCAAATTTAAGGTATGTGGTTTTCAACCATTGGGTCCTTTCACCGATGGTGCCCAACCTTCCTTTTTATGAAATTTGTATGTCTTCAAGATGTATTACTTATTATGAATTATTATTACAAATTATGTTGGAGTTTTATGAAATGTTGATTGGAAACACATGTCTACCTATTTCAAGTTTATACTATGAGATGGTTATCTATTGTGACTATGCATGTTTTGGGCTATGAAACTATGATCTATTATGAGATTTGATGATGGAATTCATGGTATCTTGCATGAGGGTTTTACTATGTGTTGGTGGGTTGATTTACATTATGTTTTATCACATTACTTTACTCATCATTGCATGATATTGAACTAGCATTGCACACTGGCCAAGTGTTTGATAAAATGTCTTGACAAGGATTCTTGAGCTATTGACGATCTATTGCATGAGTTATGTATCAAGTGACTATATGATGATTAAAGGATTGCATGTATATATTGAATTCATGAAAAGTATTTATAATGTTTCAAGTTGACTACACTTTGTTGATGGGGTGATATGCCTCAACCACTTTGATGGGGGGGTGTTATGCCCATCTACCATGTTGAGGGGTATATACCTTGACCACTTTGATGGGGGTGCTATGAACATCTACCATGTTGAGGGATATATACCTTGACCACTTTGATGGGGGTGTTATGCACATTTACCATGTCGAAGGATATATACCTTGACCACTATGATAAGGGGTGACATGCCCATCTACCAATTGAGAGGTAGATACCTCAATCACCTTCTAATAGGGTGATATGTCATGGATTCTAAGCACTAGTTTTCTTGGTCTATGATGATGATCTCTTCCTACATATATAATCTATATTCTCAAGTTATATGTTTTACAAGCATGTTTTACTTCAAGAATTGATCATGGATACCATGTTGTTATTATACCTATCCCCTGACCATGATTATGTATTTCAACTATGTTGCCTATCTCTTGTTGCACTGCATCCTACATACTTAGTACATTCAAACCTACTAATTCATACTCTATGCCTACATAATGATACCACATAGGAACCGGAGTACCTCACAATCATCCTCCAGGTGGCTAGTTTTGGCATATCGAAGATAAGCTTTTGGTGAGACCTCAAGTTTGGGGACACTAGCTATGCTACTTTTTCTTATGTTATTTCTCTATGTTTATCTTTGATACTATGAGGGTGAGCTTGGATAGTGACTTGGCCTCTGCCCAATCTATGTTTAGAGATGTTGTTGGAACAATTGATGTATCTATGCTTTGAGCTTTGACTCTCCATGCTTTATGAATGCCAAGGCAACCTTTAGTTCCTTTTTCACTTATTTATATTCTTGTTGTTGTTTACTTTGTTTTATTGACCAAGGATGTGTGCATGATGTGCTAAGAGGCTTGTTTGGGGTCCCTTTGGGTTCCCATTCGCCATGTAACATCTAGGCCCTAAGCTTGGGTCATGACATATGTAATCATCGATTTAAGTATGATTTGTATTTTAAGCCCAAGTATGTAAGATTATGAAATATGGTTTGGCTCTTAAGCCTAAGAGTGCATAGTTATCATTTGAAAGACTTAAGTTCCTATTTCAAGCATATATATGTATATATATTCTCGTGGGATGATGACTTAGCGCTAAATGAGGCTATAGGTGGGGCTCGGGCTAAGAGGTCCTTATATGAAGTCTCGTTCTCATAACTATGTGCCAAACATAGGTTCATGTTTATGTCCTTTTTGGATGATTATGTTCATGTAAAATCCTCTCTGAAATGGGTGGTAGTCCCGTAAGGTGAGGTTATTTCTCTAAAATGGGTGGTGGTCCCATAAGGAGTATGGTCTACTTTTGGCGGGTAGATCACTCTTTCCTCCATTGTAGAGTAAACATTAGAATTCTAAGTAATAGCTTGCATGGTCTTATATGTCGGTTGAAGTCCTATTCCCTCTATGTTTATATATTATGGCATTCATGCATCATGAATTTAAGTCATATTATTATAATATTCTTTCCTATGTACTTCCTTCTTTACATATGCCTTCGTCATCCAATATTAAATTGTAGGTTATCATGTTAATATGCATTGCATGCCCGCATACTTAGTACATTCAAATGTAATAATGCATATTCTTTGCCCATATTATCTAACCATGTAAGGATCAGAGACTATCCTCATCCACCTCTTCATAGCCAGATAGGACTTGTAGTGATTTATTTGTGGTAATTCCTTTAGTCCAAGGACAAGATCCAACTTCTATCTACCTACTTTATGTTATAGTTATCTTATGTCTTTTACTTTGAGGGTTAGATAGGGACACGTCATGCCCCTGCAATATTTATGACTTGGAGGCATTATTAGATGCATGTAAACTCTATGTACGTACTTGTTATGTTTGATGCCTGTGGAGGTTGTGCTTCTGTCCTATGTAATGTTGATATTATGACGTGATGATGAGATGATAAAGTTCCCGAAATGCCTCAAAAATGTTCTTTGGAATGTCCATAATCGTAATTTCTGTATATCACAAAATTCATGTGTGATATCAAAAATCAGACTTCATATTCTCAATAGGCGGAAAAATTGAGTGGGAAATGGGTATAACGCAGATTTTAGAGGACTCATAGCGAAAAATAATCTTCGCTAATTTATGATTTCTAGAGAGCATCCACACCCTGGCCGCAATGCGCCAGGGGTACAGATCAATGTTATTTCTTCCTCCGTGATAGGTCCACATTGCGAATCAGACACGGTCCAGTACAAATTTTACCTTGATTTTTCTATGCGCCCAAGGGCATTGGGGTCATAGCCCCATGCCCACCTAAATATGAAATCACCCAGACTTAGCCATTTTTCAACTCTATTTCACTAAGAGCCTCTCAAAATCTCTCCAAGATTTAATTAAATATCTCATTCCAAATTAAAGGATTTCAAGCTTTACTTCGGAACTCAAGGGTTCACTTCAAGCTCTAAGATTCCTTCAAGCTCATCTCAAGAAAACCCAAGTTTGAGGCATGTGGGTTTCCTCCATCAGGCCTTTCACCCATGGCGCCCAATCTTCCCTTTTCATAAAAATTGCTTGTTTTCAAGTTGTATTATCTATGGGTATCTTTTATTATAAATTTTATGAGCATAAATTATGCTGGGGTTTTATGAAGTATTGATTGATTATGATGACTGTCCACTTCAAGCTTATACCATGAATTGATTTTGTCTATTGAGACTGCATGTTTTGAGCTGTGAAACTATGATATATTACGAGTTTTGATGATGGATTTCAAGGTACCCTACCTGAGGGTTTTACTACATGTTGGTGGGTTGATTTGCATTAAGTTTACTCCTCTTACTTCACTCTTGAATTGCATGATTTTGAACAAGTATCATGAACCCTCCATGTGTTTGATAAAATGTCAAGTTATTGATGATCTATTATATGATTTACATGTCAAGTGACTACATGATGATTAAGGACTCTCAAGTATGTATTGAATTCATGAAAAGTATCTATGATGTTACAAGTATCAAGTTAAGCCCTACTTCAAGATTTTTACCTCTTGTGAGTCATTCATGTTAATGCAAGTGTTAATATATGATTATAATCAATACTCATGTTCAAGTAGGGCTCACTACTAGAGGTCAAGCATGTTTATGAGGTACTCAAGTAATGTTCTTACAATCTATTCATGTTAGGATTAAAGTGTGACTATTTCAAGTATTCCATGAGATTAGGCTTAGCACCGATGGATTTGATATTAGCGTGGACTATCTTCAAGGGTCCATACTCCTTTTCTCAAACTATGTGCCAACAAAGGATTATGATTATTACTCTTGCTGTTCTAGTGGATTCACCTAGTGCACTTTATCATGAAATCTTTTCCAAAATGGGTCATATTCGCATGAGGAGGTTTACTTCATAAAAAATAGGTCATGTTCTCGTAAGGTAAAGTATGGTTTACCTTGGCAAGTAAACTAACTCCTTACTGATGAGGGCTAATCATCGGGATTCCAAGTTATAGCTTGGTTGGTCTTACTCATGTCGGTTAAGGTCTTTTTCCACATACGCATGCTATATATATTGGGCAAGATGAGTGATTTACAAGCATGTTTTATTATGAGCATTGATCATGCGTGCCATATTGAGATTATGAATCCATTTTTATGATTATGCATTTTGACTATATTTGCTTATGTAACAGCATTGCATCCCACATACTTAGTACATTAAGATGTACTAACGCAAACTCAAATCCTACATAATATTACCATGTAGGGACCTGAGTACCTTTTGATCATCCTCTACGTGGCTAGTTGACATTTTGGAGGTAAGCTTTGGTGAGTCCTTAGGTCCGAGGACACTATCTATGTTACTCTTGCAATTGAGACTTCTTATGTTAAACACTTGTTATAATGAGGGTGAGCCTGAAAAGTGTCTTGGCCCCCGCTCCATTCCATGTTAGAGGTGTTATTGGATAATATGATGTACTTATGCTATGAGTTTGACTTTTTATGCTTTTATGAATATCAAGATTTCCTTTAGTCCCTCTTCCCTTTTTATTTTATCTCTTGTTGTTGTTTACTTTACTTCCGCAACCAAGGATGTGTGGTTGATATGCTAAGAGGATTGTTTGGGTCCCTTTGGGTTCCCATCTGCTATTCACGTCTAGGCGCTAGGCATGGGTCATGACAAACTTGGTACCAGAGCACTAGGTTGTTAACGGTCCTTGAAATCCAACACATCGCATTGATTAGAGTCTTATTCATAGTTGTGAAGCATGCCACAACTATGAATGGAAGGCTGTGAGGCATTTTAGGAAATTGTTAACTTCTTTATGGTTTATCTCGCACTTTAGATGTAAGTGTAAGGGTTTTCCCCTAACGGATGCTCTTTGCTCTTCTAGATCATGTTGATTCCAAAAGGGAGACTAAGAAGAGCCCATACACCCAAAAAGCAACCGGCCACCCCCGCTCCTCAAGCTCCTCAAGGTGGAGAGGTAGTCCAAGATGAGTTCTGAGATACTATTACAATGTTGGCTCATGCTATGACCAACCAAATTAACCAAGGGGCCCAAGCCCCTCATGCTCCCACTCCGACTTCTAGGATGACGGATTTTACAAGAATAAGCCCATCGGAGTTCCATAGACCCAAGACGGACGAGGATCCCCAAGAGTTCATAGATGAGGTGTACAAGGTGCTATCCATTATTTAAGTCAATTTGAAGGAAAAGGTGGAGTTGACAGCCTACCAACTCAAATGGGTGGCTCAAATTTGGTTTACTCAATGGAAGTTGGAGAAGGGAAATTTAAAATGCTATTCCTAGGGAGGAGTTTAAAGCCTCATTCCTCAACCGGTTCTTTCCAATTGAGCTAAGGGAGGCTAAGATGATGGAGTTTATGAAGATTAAGCATGGTTTCATGAGTATGATGGAGTATGGCCTCAAGTTCAACAAGATTTCCAAGTATGCTCCATATTTAGTGGTCGACCCGAGAGCTAGAATGAAAAAATTTGTGTCCGGAGTGTCCGACTTGGTTAACAAGGAGTGTCTTACAGCCATGCTAGTGAGTGATATGGATTTATCTCATCTCATGACTTATGTCGAGGAACTAGAAGGTGAAAATCTTAGAAAAAGAAGAAGTGGTGAGTCCAAGAGGGCTCGTTTTGAAGGTGGTATCCAAGGTTTTAAGGGTGGCCAGTTTCCTCAAGGCCGTAAGTTCCAGGGCCAATGGTATTCCAATGCTCCTTATAAGAGATTTTCTAATGATAACCCAATATTCCAAGGCGGCAATGGTGGGATGGGAAATCCTAAGTGCCAAAAGTGTGGGAAAAACCATGGTGGCCCATGTTTGAGGAATTCTAATGATTGCTTTGGTTGTGGTGAAATGGGTCACAAGGTCATTGATCACCCTCATTCTCAAAACAAAGGTAGAGACGGTTGTCTAGAAGGACAAGGTGCAAATGCGGGTCCAAAGGCAAAGGGAGGCCAACAAGGGGGTGCTCTAAGGCAAAATAGATTCTATGCTCTTCAAGGAAGACAAAGGGTGGACGAAATGCCCAATGTTGTCACTGGTATGTTAAAGGTTTTTTATTTTGATATGTATGCATTGATAGTGTCATGACCCAAGCCTACGGCCCCGAATGGGAACCCGAATAGACCCCAAACAAGCCTCTTAGCATATCATTCACACATCCTTGCTCACGGAAGAAAAATAAACAACAACAAGAGATATAAGTAATGGAAGCGGGGCTAAGGGAATTCTTGATATTTGTAAAGCACAAAAGAGTCAAAGCTCAAAGTATAATACATCAATTCTTCCAACAACACCTCTAACATAGATTGGAGTGAGGGACAAGGCAATTTCCGGGCTCACGCTCATAGTATCAAATGTTCAACATAAAAAGAAATCAAATAGTAAGAGTAATATAACTAGTGTTCCGGATGTGAGGACTCACCAAATTTTATCTTTCGAAATGCCAAAACTAGCCACGTGGATGATGATCGAGTGGTGCTCTAGTTCCTGCATGGTAACATCATGTACGCATAGAGTATGCGTTAGTACATTGGAATGTACTAAGTATATAGAATGCAATGCAACAAGATATAAGGCAACATAGTCAAAATGCATAGTCATAAGCAATGGATAAGTATAATATCTATATGGCATGCATGATCAATGCTTGAAGTAAAACATACTTACAAATCATATAACTTGCAAATATAGATTACGTATGTGGGAAGGGATCATAATCATAGACCAAGAAACTACTACTTGGAATCATGGCATGTCACCCCCGACAAGGTGGTCAAGGTATCTACCCCTCAATATGGTAGTACGGGCATGACACCCCCCTAACAAGGTGGTCAAGGTATCTACCCCTCAACATGGTAGTATAGGAATGGCACCCCCTGGCAAGGTGGTTAAGGTATCGAACCCTCAACATGGTAGTACGGGCATGGCACCCCCTAACAAGGTGCGGTCAACTTGCAACCCTAAATCTTCATAAAGTCACTTGACTTATAAACCATGTAATAGACCATCAATAACTTGAGAATCCTTGTCAAGACATTTTATCAAACACTTGGTAGATATGTAATGCTAGTTCAAAATTATGCAATTTAAGAGTAAAATAATATGAGAAAACTCGATGTAAATCAACCGACCAACACAAACACTTACGCAAGATTTTTTGAAATCCATCATCAAATCTCATAATAGATCTTAGTCTCATAACTCAAAGCATGCATAGCCTCAATAGACAAAACCAATTCATAGTACAAGCTTGAAATAGACAAACATGCATATTCAATCAACATTTCATAAAACCCCAATATAATTTGTAATAAAAATCCATAATAAAAGAAACACATAGAAGATACAACTTGAAAACATGCAATTTTCATAAAGAGGAAGGTTGGGCACCATAGGTGAAAGGATCTAATGGTTGAAGCCCACATACCTCAAACTTGGGTTTTCTTGATGTACTCTTGAAGGAGACTTGAAGCTCGAATAGAGTTCTTGAGATCCGAAATTATGCTTGAGACACTTGGATTTGGATAAAATATTTGATTAAGTGTTAGAGAGGATTTTGAGAAGGTCTTGAGTGATATAGAGTTGAAAAATGACTGAGTATAGGTGTTTTCACGTATTTGTGTGAATGGGACTAAGACCCCAAGGCCCTTGGGACGAAACAAAATTTCAGAGAAAAATTAACACTGATCTATGCCCCTGGCGCGTTGCGGAAAGGGCATGGATCGCCACTAGAATTCGTAATTTTGTGAAAATTATTTTTCTATAACGGTCCTCTAAAATCAGGGTTATATCCATTTCCCACTCAATTTTTTCCCTTAATCAGGAATATTAAGTTGGATTCTCGATATTACATACGAATTTTGAGATATACAAAAATTACGATTATTGGCATTTTCAAAGCACCTTTTTGGGGCATTTTTGGTGCATCTGAATATCTCTCCCTTGGGAACATTCATCCCCGAATGTCAAAGAAATGTACATAAGAGAAGTAATCATGAAGATGTCAGCCTAACATGAATGCAACAAATGCATCTAAGCATCATTTTCAAAAATCTCAACATGAAAGTCAAAAATCACTATGAACTTGTCAACATAAACGTGAATGGATGCAAAATGACATAAGGGTTGAAACTTAAGACTTGAATTCATATAGGGGACTTAAATTAGTACCTTAGACTTGAGTTTTTTATGGAAGAGATATGGATATCATTTTCTCATGTCTTCCTAGGCTTCCCATGTGGCACTTTCAACTTGTTGGTTCCTCCAAAGGACCTTGACAGATGCTACATCTTTGTTTCTCAACCTCTCCACTTGTTTATCCAAAATTTCCATTGGGACCTCCCATAAGTCAAATTATCTTCTACAACATCCAAAACATCCAAGGGCACTATAACACTTGGGTCACCCACACACTTTCTCAACATGGACATGAGAATAACCAGATGAACCATGTCCATCTACATAGGCAACTCCAACTCATATGAAACCTTACCAATCCTCCTCAAAACTCTATAAAGACCCACAAACGCTTAACTTCCCCTTCTTGCCAAATCGGACCAAAACCTTTATAGGTGAGACTTTCAAGTAAACACAATCACCCACCTTAAACTTAAGATCTCTTCTCCTCACATCAGGATAGGACTTTTGCCTACTTTGGGATGTTTTCAATCTCTCCCTAATCAACCTCACCTTCTCCAAGGCTTCCATGACCAAATCCAGACCTAGCAAAGCCATTTCCCCCACTTCAAACCATCTAATCGGTGACACCTACCATAAAGAGCTTCAAAAAGAGCCATAACAATGCTTGAGTGGTAGCTATTATTGCAAGCAAACTCAATGAATGGAAGATGTTCATCCCAACTATCCATAAGCTCCAAAACACAAGCTCTAAGCATACCTTCAAGAGTTTGGATAGTCCTCTTGGCTTGGCCATCCGTTTGAGGGTGAAAGGTCGTGCTAAGCTTAACCTTGGTACCAAGACCTCTTTGGAAAGACCTCCAAAAGTGAGAAGTGAATTGAGCACCACCATTCAAAATGATAGACAAGGGCATTCTATGCAATCTAACCAACTCATGAATAAACAATTTGGTATAATCCTCAGCTCCATAAGTAGTCTTGAGCAGTAGGAAGTCAGCCGACTTTGTCATTCTATCCACAACAACCCAAATAGAATCAAAATGTTTCCTAGTATTAGGCAACCCAACCACAAAATCCATATTGATTTCTTTGCACTTCCAAGTAGGAAAATCTCTATATCTTGAGCTAGGCTAGCCGGCCTTTGATGTTTAGCTTTCACTTATTGGCAATTATGACATCCGGATATGAACTTGGCAATGTCTCTCTTCATACCACACCACCAATACACTTCTCTCAAGTCTCTATACATCTTTGTAGAAATGGGGTGAATGGAATAGAATGATTTTTGGGCTTCCTTCAAGATCAATTCTTTCAAATCACCCACATTTGGCACATACCATTTACCTTGGTACCTAAGGGCACCATCTCCCTCTTGGGAGAAAACCTCCACTTTACCATCAGTCATCAAGGCCTTAAGTTCTAGCAAGGCGGGGACAAGATCTTGTTTTTCCCTTACCTCCTCAATCAAAGAAAATTAGAACCATCAACAACCACCACACCACCATTATCAACTTCATCCAACCTACCTCCCAATCTAGCCAACCGGTGAACCTCTCTAGTCACCTCTTTGCCACTATCATCAACATGAGCTAAACTACCCATAGACACTCTACTTAGAGCATCGACCACAGCATTATCTTTGTCAGGGTGATAATGCACAATCATATCATAATCTTTAAGGAGCTCTAACCACCTTCTTTGTCTTATGTTGAGATCTTTTGGGGTGAACACATATTGGCAACTTTTGTGGTAGGTAAGCACATCAACATGAATCCCACAAAAAATGGTTCATCATACATTGATGCCTTAGGTGGTTGGTGTGTCACCACTTGAACACTCGCTTGATTTTGCTTTAAGACCAAATTCATAGTTGTGCAAAGTTGGGCAAGTTGTTGCATGATCTCCTTATTGACTTTAGCTTACTCATTGTTGATGTTTACCTCACAAGAAGTCTTCATAGCACCTCTCTCTCTCTCTCTCTTTGACCCCATGCTCTATTGGTTTTAACCACTTGGTCCATCCTTTTAGCGATCAATGGAAAAGGTTGTTCAAAAAACATTCCTCTTATGATTGTGTCAGCACAAGCTTGACTATTCTCATCAAGCGCCCGATAGAAAATCTCAACCAAGGCATCATCAACAATCTTATGATCAGGGATCATTCGCAAACACTTGGGGAACCTCTCCTATGTGGTACTAATAGAGTCACCAGGCAACTGCACAAAATTGTTTATTTGGTCTTTAAGCTTAAGCTTCTTTGACCTTGGAAAGTACCATTCTAGAAAAAATCTCTAAAGCTCTACCCAACTCGTTATTGTACCTTGAGGAAGCTCAGAAAACCAAACAGTTGCATTACCAGTTAGGGATAATGGGAACACTCGCAAACTAACTGTATCCAAGAAAAATATTGTGTCCCTATGACACATTTTCAGAGGAAGAAGACATTATGGAGATGACGATTGGGATCCCCTGAAGGTAACCCTGTGAACAAACCACGGTTTTGGAGCATTTGGAGTAATCCACTTGACATCGTGAACTTAGCATCTACTAATAATGGTGGCAGCAGTACAATATTAGTAACGTCCATGGCCATAAGGTTCAAGTGATATTGACTCCAACCATAAGCGTTTTCATTAAAATCCCTAAGTTATGACCTATAGTCCCTTGGTGGTGGATTCTCCTCTCTTCCCATATCATCATTCACATTCATTTCTTCCTCAACTACAATATCATTATTCACATGATCCATTCTTATAGTGATTCAATGGATCTCCAAATTGATCGGAGCTAAGGGATTTCCCTAGCTCCTTGTATTGGGCATACAACCTAGTACACACTACAAATAAGACTAAACAACAAAAACAAAAATAAAAGTAAAATACAAGCGAATCTAGAAATTAACACTTGGATAGACTACTAGTAGAATCAAGTCAAGAACCTAGCCGTATTCCCCAGCAACGGTGCCATAATTTTTGATGTTCACATCTAATAACAAATCAGTCGCAGTCAGCAATAAACCTAACCAGAGGTTAGGGTCGAATCCACAGGGAATATGAGGCTTGACTATGTTGATCCACTAACAATCATTTCAAGCATCAATCACTATATTCTCTAAAATGGGAGGGGGGGCTTTGTGATTCATAATAAAATACAAAAATAAACACTATACTATTTAAGCAAGAAGACAATCAAATTGATAGACAACTTGAGAATTATGTTCTCCATGATTCGTTGACTCAATTACCCTAGACAACATAACTCTTATTAGGAATTCGCATGCAAAATGGTAACTTAGGTTCTTCCAGCACTCTTGTGAATGTGAAGGTCAAATTTCACCATGGCACTTGGTCGGCTACCATGGCATGCCAACTAACCATTATCCATTGTCCCAAGAAACCTACCCTTGGTCAGGTTTGGTTGATTAGATGAGAACACATCAATTGTATCCTGTCATTCTCTTCCCTTTTCCTATTCGTCACTACCTTGGTCGGGATCGTGATAGTAGGCGGGGTTTGGTGTTAGTCACCACCAAACAACAATCAAAACAAAGGGAAATAAACAATACATACAATACCCCAATCAAAGAAATGCATAAAGTCTATGTTATTTCATGTCAACTACTCATGGTTCCCACAACCCTAAGTCATGGGTGATTAGCTACTCATGGCTAAGGCAAAATCAACAATAATGAATATGAGATACATAGTTGAGAGTTTAACCAAAATAATGAAAAGCAAGAACACCTTCAAGTTGAAAACCACAAGCTTGGATTAATGGCAAAATGAGTACAATGCGGGTTTTTAATCCCCCTAAAGTGGGTCTTCAAATTGAAAGATAAAAATCTCCACTAAACCCTAAAAATGCTCTTAGAATATTCAAAAATATCTCTGAATTTCGAATCTCCCTTAAAAACCCTAACATTATCTATTTATACTATTTACAAAAACACTCTAAAAATTAAATAGAAAATACAGTTGGTAGCAATTACGTCTCGCAGATACGACTCATAGGGTGACCTACGAGTCATAAACGGGGTTTAGTAGTCAGCATTTTGTATTTTTGACTTGACTGCTATGACCTACTGTTACAAGTCGTTGCTTGGGCTACGACTCGTATTCTCTTCTCCTAGTCTAGGCCTTCAGTTATTAGTCCAAACATTTGGCTCATTGTTCCTTGTTACGACCCCCACCTATACGAGTCATAATGAGACCCAGGACTCTTAGGATAGCCTCATATGGCTGACCTTCACTTTGCGAATTCTTGATTTTTGTCACTGTTTCTTGCTACGAGGGAACCCTATAGCTCATAGCTTGGGCTACCACTCGTAGAGTGGCTCGTATGTCCTGTACTTTAGTAAAATTTGCAATTTTCTCCAAAGATCATGCCAACCTATATTTTCTGCAAGAACAACACAGAAACACATAAAAACCATAAAAGGTCGCATTAAGAACTTGAATAATCCCTTGCTTTAGGCATCAAATGTGCTGTATTTTGACAGCACATCATCCCCCTTGGGAACATTAGTCCCCAAATATCAAAGAAACGTATACCAGATAAATAATCAAGACTATTTCATCCCACACAAGGATGCAACTGTGCACTTAAACATCATTTTAAAATCTCAACATAAGTTTCAAAATCACCATGAACTTATCAATTTAAACATGAATACATCCAAATGACATGAGGGCTGAAACTTAAGACTTGAAATCATGTAGCAGACTTAGATTAGTACATTAGGCTTGAGTAGAATGGAAGAGATAGGGATATCACTTGTGCATGTCTGCTTCATCTTCCCATGTTGCACTTTCAACTTTTTGATTCTTCCAAAGGATCTTAACGAAGGCTACATCCTTGTTCTTCAACCTCTTCACTTGTATATCCAAAATTTCTACTGGAACCTCTTCATAAGTCAAGTTGTCTTCAACAAAACCCATGACATGCAACGTACAATAGCATTTCGGTCACCCATACACTTCCTCAACATAGACACATGGAAGACCGGATGAACCAAGTACATCTCACCAGGTAACTCCAACTCATAGGCCACCTTACAAATCTTCCTCAACACCCTATAAGGATCCACAAATCTTAGATTCGATTTATCCTTTTTACAAAAATGAACCATACCCTTTATGGGTGAGACCTTGGAATAGATCCAATCACCAACCTTAAATTCAAGATCCCTTCTCCTCACATCGGCATAGGACTTTTGTGACTTTTGGTTATTTTCAACCTATCTCTTATCAACCTCACTTTCTCTAAGGCCTCCATCACCAAATCCAGACCCAACAAAGCCATCTCTCCTACTTCAAACCATCCAACCGGTGATCTACAACATCTACCATAAAGGGCCTCAAAAGGAGCCATACCAATGCTTACATGATAGCTATTATTATAAACAAACTCAATCAATGGAAGATGGTCATCCCAACTACCCTTAAACTCCAAAACATAAGATCTAAGCATATCCTCAAGAGTTTTGATAGTTCTTTATGCTTGGCCATCAGTTTGAGGGTGAAAGGTCGTACTAAGCTTAACCTTGGTACCAAGACCCCTTTGAAGGACCTCCATAAGTGTGAAGTGAATTGACAACCACGATCCGAAAGGATAGGAAAAGGCACCCTATGCAATCTAACTAACTCATGAATATACAAGTAAGCATACTCTTCGGCCCCATAAGTAGTCTTAACTGGTAGGAAATGAGTGACTTTGTCATTCTATCAACTACAACGCAAATAGAATTTAAACCCTTTCTAGTCTTAGGCAACCCAAAAACAAAATCCATGTTAATTTCCTCCCACTTCCAAGTAAGAATCTTTATATCTTGGGCTACATTGATATTCAGCTTTCACTTGTTGGCAATCATGGCAACCGGATACAAACTTAGCAATGTCTTTCTTCATACCGTCCCACCAAAACACATCCCTCAAATCTCTACTTATCTTGGTAGGACCGGGTGAATAGAATAGGAAGAATTATGAGTCCCATCAAGAACCTTCTTTCTCAAGTTGTCAACATCAGGCACACACAATCTACCTTGGAATCTAAGGCACCATCTCCCCCTTAGGAGAAAGCCTCCACCTTACCATCTCTCAGAAAGGTATTCAATACTAACAAGGTGGGACCAAGATCTTGCTTTGTCTTTACTTCCTCAACCAATTAAGATTTTGAACCATCAACCACCATTACAGCACCATTGTCAACCTCTTCCAACCCAACCCCCAATCTAGCCAACCGATGGACCTCCCTAGCCACCTCTTTTCCACCACCATCAACATGAGCTAGGCTACCCATAGACATCCTTCAAAGCATCGACCAGCCATATCAGGATGATAATGCACACTCGTATCATATTCCTTAAGAAGGTCTAACCATCTCAATTGTCTCAAGTTGAGATCTTTTTGAATGGACACATATTGGAAGCTCTTATGATTAGTGAACATACAAAATACACCCATACAAATAATGACGCCAAATTTTTAAAGAAAATACCATGGTGGTCAATTCAATCATGGGTAAGATAATTCTTTTCATGTAGCTTAAGTTGTTTAGAAGCATAGGCTATAACTTTACCATTTTACATCAAAAGACAACCCAAACCGATTCTTGAGGCAGCATAATACACTACAAACCATTCTAACCCTCCCAGCGGTGACAAGATAGAAGTGGAAACAAGCTTATATTTCCATGTTTGGAAACTCTTTCACACACATTAGTCCACATAAATTTAGCCTTCTTTTCAGTCAACTTAGTCATGGGCGAAGAAATAGAAGAGAACCAATTTACAAACCTCTAGTAGTAACCACCTAAGCCCAAGAAACTTCTAATGTCCGATGGAGTCAAAGGTCTAGGCCAATTTCTAATCACTTCCTCTTCTTAGGATCCACCTTAATACCATCCCTGACACCACATGACCTACAAAGGAAACCTCTTGAAACCAATACTCACACTTCTCATACTTAGCTTACAAATTCTCTTCCCCCAATTTTTGCAACACCACCCTAAAATGACTCACATACTCCTTCTTACTATGGGAATAGATCAAGATATCATCAATAAATACCACCACAAACAAATCAAGATAGGGTTTAAAGACCCTATTCATAAGATCCCTGAAGATAGTTGGTGCATTGATCAACGCAAAAGACTTACAAATCCATAATGCCTATACCTAATTCGAAAGGACATCTTGGGAATGTCACACTTCCTCACCTTCATTTGGTGTTACTTGGACCAAATATCAATATTAGAGAAGTGACTAGCCCCTTGAAGTTGGTCAAAAAGATCATCAATCCTTAGTAGAGGGCACTTATTCTTAATGGTGATCCTATTAAGTTGTTTATAGTCAATCCACATTCCAAGGGACCCATCTTTCTTCTTCATAAATAGCTCTGGTGCACCCCAAGGTGATTGGATAGGCCTAATAATATGCTTCTCCAACAAATCCCTCAGTTGCTCCTTCAACTTCTTTAACTCCTTCGGGGCCATAAAGTAAGGGGGAATATAAATGGGTTGAGTATCAGGGAGGAGGTCCATACCAAAGTCTATTTCCCTTTTGGGAGGAACTCTGGAAGGTCATTAGGGAAGACATCAAGAAACTCATTAACCACTAGAACCAACTCTATAAGACAAACCCCATACTCAACATCCCTATTCCTCACAAGATGATAGAGATACCCCTTAGAAATTAACTTATGGGTATTAATGCAAGAAATTAATCTACCCTTGACCACCACATCATTACTTTCCCACTCAAGAACGGGTTCATTTGGGAATTGGAATTTGACTCTACAAATTCTATAATCAATAGAAGCATCGTATGCATGCAACCAATGCCTCCCAAGAATGACATCAAAATCCACCATATCCAACTCAACAAAATCAAAAGGCAATATGTTATGCAAAATGCATATGGGGTAATTATTATAGACTCTTCTAGCAACAATAGATGCACCAACCGGAGTAGACATCTCATAAGGCTCCACAACAATTTAACTTCAACATGAAACCTTTTGGCAACAAAAGGAGTAACAAAAGAAAGAAAAGCACTCGGGTTTATTAATGCGTACACATCAAAATCAAAGACTTTTAATATACCGGCAATGACATCAAACACCTCATCAACCCCTTGTCTCACTTGAAGAATATAGAACCTATTGTGCCTTGGGGAACCACCTTGTTGGCCACCTCTCCCCCTAGGACCCGTATTACACCTTATGGACGAACATCCCTACCCTTGTTCCAGTTACGAGGGAAATCCACTGCCTTATGTTGTACTTCCCTACGACGATAATAAGCATTAGGATCCCTCAAGAATGGGTCATTATGACACTTACCACATTTTGGACACATAGCATTAGGCACTATACCTCTATCACCTTGAGCCCTTGGATTGTTATTGATAAACCTTCTATTTGGAGCATAAGAAGACCCTTGGCCTTCATAAAACCAGCAACCTTCGAAACTTTGGAATTTACCATCAAAACAGGCCCTTTTGGCCTCAGCACTCCTCCTTTTTCTAAGCTTCTCCCCTTCCAATTTTTCAGTATATGTCATTAGGCGGGACAAATCCATGTCACTTATCAACATAGTGGCACGACACTCCTCATTAACAAAATCGGATACCCCCATCACAAATTTGTTCATCCTAGATGTTGGGTTGGCAACCAATTATGGAGCATATTTTGAGAGTTGGTTGAACTTGAGGACATACTCCCTCACACTCATGGCCCCTTGCTTCAAATTCATGAACTCCATCATTTTGGCCTCCCTAAGCTCAAGAGGGAAGAACCGACTGAGAAATGCCACCTTAAACTCCTCCCAAAGGATCACATTGTTGTTCCCCTTCTCCTTTTTCTATTGAGTAAACCATATTTTGGCCACCCCCTTGAGTTGGTAAGCCGCCAACTCCGCCTTCTCCTCCCGTCTAACACCCATAATGGATAACACTTTGTACAACTCATTAATTAATTCTTGAGGATCCACATCCACTTTAGACCCGGGTTCATCCACATGAAATCTCTTACCCTAGATGCCGGAGTAGGAGCAGGAGGGGATTGGGACCCTTGGTTGATTTTATTAGTCATAGCTTGTGTTAACATGGCAATAGAATCCGGGAATTCTTAATGAGCGGTTTTTCTTCGGATGTACGAGCTCTTCTTCCTCTTGGGATATGCATGATCTAGCAGAGTAAAGAACATTCGTTTGTGAAAATCCTTACCATAACTCTATAGCACAACATAGATCAAGAAGAAGGGAAATATTTTTGAAAACGCCACATAGCCTCTTACTCATAGTCGTGGTGCACTTCACAACCATAAATAAGACTCTAATTGACGCGGTGTGCTGCCAAGGACCATTAACAACCTAGTGATTTGATACCATCCTTGTCACGACCCGACCCTAGGGCCTAGACGTGATACGGCGAATGGGGAACCCGAAAGGATCCCAAACAAGCCACTTAGTATATCATTACACATCCTTGGTCACAATAGAAATTAAACAACAACACAAAAACATAAAATAAGGATAAAGGGCTAAGGGGGTATTTAATAACTTAAAACATACAAGAGTTAAGAGAGTCAAAGCTCAAAGCATCATTATATAACTTGTCCAAAAAAACTCTAAACTTAGAATTGAACGGGGGCCAAGACAACCTCTTCGGGCTCACCCCTTATAGTCAAAGCATAAGATAAAAGAAAGAGAGTCTTTCAATAACATAAGATCAAAAGATATCCTCCTCGGAGTTGAGGACTCACCAAAATTGCTTCAAAGATAGTACTAGCCATGTGGAGGGGGAAGATGATCAAGTGGAGTTATGGTTCCTACACGATAACGTTATGTAGGCATAGAATATGTGTTAGTATATCTGAATGTACTAAGTATGTAGGATGAAATCCAACAAGAGATTGGCAACATAAGAAAAATGCATAGATATAGGCAATGGATGAGCATAGTAACAATATGTCATGCATGAATGATGCTTGAAGTAAAACATGCTTATATAGAACATAATACATGTGTAGGAAGATACCATCATCATACACCAAGCAACTTAGTACTTGGAATCCAAGGCACGCCATCCGCTTGGAAGGTGGATGAGGTAGATATCCCTCATCTTTGGTAGTACGGAATTGCCACCACCTGGTAAGGTGGATAAGGTACATAACCCTCATTTATGGTATGGTTAACTTGCAACACTATAGATACTATTCACGAAATCAATATATTCATACATTTCTTTCATCATCATAAAGTCACTTGACTGATAGGTGAAACATTAGATCATCAATAACTCAAGAACCCTAAACTAGATATTTTATCAAACACTTGGTGGGTGTGTAATACTAGTATAAAATCATGTAATTCAAGATTAAATCATGCAAGAAAACTTGAAGTAATCAACCTACCAACACTTTGTAATACCTCATACAGTACACATTGAAACCCTTTATCAAATCTCAAAATAGATCATAGATTTATAGCTCAAAACATGCTTAAACAGTCACACTTTTATGAAACACCAACATAGTTCATAGTAAAATTCATAAAAAGTAAGACACATAAAAAAATCAACTTAGAAACATACAATTTATGTAAAAAGGAAGGTTGGAACCATGGCTGAAAGGACCCTATGGTTGAAACCACATACCTCAATTGTGGAGATTTCCTTGATGAAGATTTGAATGAGAACTTGAAGCTTGAATGAAATCCTTAGATCCGGAATGAGATTAGAATACTTGAATTTTGGGTGAAATATTTGTCTAAGTGTTAAAGAGGGTTTTGGGGAATGTCTTATATGATATGGGATTGAAAAATGACTAAGTATAGTTGTTTTTACAAAGGCTTAGGACCAAGACCCTAAAGCCTTAGGCCGAAACTAAAAAATTAACAACAAAATACACTACTCTATGATGAGTCCACGTCGTGGAGACATCGCGAGCAACCTCTGGAAGTGAAATTTTTGCGAAAACAAACTTTTACTACGGTTGCTCTAAAATTGGGGTTAGACCCATTTCTCGCTCAATTTTTTTCCTTATTTAGAATATTTAGTCAGATTTTTTATATCATTTACGGATTTTGAGATATATAGAAATTACAATTATGGGCATTTTCGAGGCACATTTTCGAGCACTTTTTGGGGTCATTTCAAGTTTCTTGGGTTTGATTGGTTATTACTGGAGGTTTGAGAATTGCATTTCTTCTATTTCTTCCCTATGACAAAGTTGATCCATAAGAAGGCAAAATTTGTATGGGCTAATGAATGTGAGAAGAGTTTTCAAACTTTGAAAGATAAGATTGTCTCTGCTCCTATCTTGGCTCTACCGGAAGGGTTTGTAGTATATTACGATGCCTCAAGAATTGGTTTAGGGTGTATTTTGATGCAAAAGGATAAGGTGATCGCATATGCTTCTAAACAACTTAAGCTGCATGAGATGAATTATCCCACCCATGATCTTGAATTGGTAAGCATGGTGTATGTTTTGAAGATTTGTCATCACAACTTGTAGGGGTTCATGTTGATATGTTTATCAAACATAAGAGTCTCCAATATGTGTTCACCCAAAAAGATCTTCACTTGAGACAAAGAAGGTTAGAGCTCCTTAAAGATTATGATATGGGTGTGCATTATCATCTCGGCAAAGCTAATGTTATGGCTGATGCACTAAGTAGAGTGTCCATGAGTAGTCTAGCTCATGTTGAGGATGGTTGCAAGGAGGTGGCTAGAGAGTTAACCAGTTGGATAGATTGGGGGTTAGGTTGGATGAAGTTGATAATGGTGTTGTAGTGGTTGTTGATGGTTCTAAATCCTCTTTGATTGAGGAGTTAAAGTCAAAACAAGATCTTGACCCTGCCTTGCTAGAGTTGAAGGGCTTGATGAGAGATGGTAAAGTGGAGGTTTTCTCCCAAGGGGGAGATGGTGCCCTTAGGTACCAAGGTAGATTATGTGTGCCTAAGGTTAATGACTTAAGGGAGTTGATCTTGAAGGAGGCCCATAATTCATCCTATTCTATTCACCTTGGTTCTACAAAGGTGTATAGAGACTTGAGGGAGGTGTATTAGTGGGGTGGAATGAAGAGAGATATTGCCAAGTTCATATCTGAATGTCACAATTGCCATCTAGTGAAAGCCGAACATCAAAGACCCGGTGTCCTAGCCCAAGATATAGAAATTCTTACTTGGAAGCGGGAAGAGATCAACAATGATTTTATGTTGGGTTGCCTAAGACTAGAAAACATTTTGACTCTATTTGTATTGTGGTGGATAGAAAAATGAAGTCGACTCATTTCCTACCGGTCAAAACTACTTATGATACCGAAGATTATACCGAGTTGTATATACATGAGTTGGTTAGTTGCATGGGGTGCCTTTGTCTATCATTTCAGATCGTGGTGCTCAATTGACTTTAGACTTTTGGAGGTCCTTCCAACGAGGTCTTGGTACCAAGGTTAAGCTTAGCACGACTTTTCATCCTCAAACGGATGGTCAAGCCGAGACTACTATCCAAACTCTTGAGGATATGCTTAGAGCTTGTGTTTTAGAGTTTAAGGGTAGTTAGGGACATCTTCCACTCTTTGAGTTTTCTTACAAAAATAGCTACCACTCAAGCATTGGTATGCCTCCCTTTGAAGCTTTATATGGTAGGTGGTGTAGATCCCCAGTTGGGTGGTTTAAAGTGGAGGAGATGGCCTTGCTAGGTCCAGATTTGGTAATGGGAGCCTTGGGGAAGGTGAGGTTAATAAGGTAGAGATTGAAAATAGCCCAAAGGAGACAAAAATCCTACTCCGATGTGAGGAGAAGAGATCTTGAGTTTGAGGTTGTGATTGGGTTTATTTGAAGGTCTCACTCATGAAGGGTGAAATCACCCATACTTAGCCATTTTTCAACTCTATATCACTCAAGAGCCTCTCAAAAATCTCTCTAAGACAACCAAATATCTCATTCCAAATTCAGGTATTTCAAACTTTACTTTGGAACACAAGGATTCACTTCAATCTCATCTCAACAAAAAATCCAAGTTTGAGGTATATGAGTTTCATCCATTGGGTCCTTTCACCCATGGAGCCCAACCTTCTCTATTCATGAAAATTGCATGTTTTCAAGTTGTATTACCTATGGGTATATTTTACTATGAATTATGAGTATAAATTATGTTGGGGTTGATAAAGTATTGATTGATTATGCATGACTATCCATTTCAAGCTTATACCATGAATTGATTTTGTCTATTGAGACTATACATGTGTTGACCTATGAAACTATGATCTATTATAAATTTTGATGATGGATTTTAAGGTACCCTACATGAGGGTTTTACTATATGTTGGTAGGATAATTTGCATTAAGCTTACTCATCTTATTTCACTCTTGAATTGCATTATTTTGAACAACTATCATGAACCCACCATGTGTTTGATAAAATGTCAAGTAAAGAATTCTCAAGTTATTGGTGATCTATTACATGATTTACATGTCAAGTTACTATATGATGATTAAGGGCTCTCAAGTATGAATTGAATCCATGAAAAGTATCTATGCTTTCACAAGAATCAAGTTAAGCCCTATTTTAAGATTTTTACCTCTTGTAAGCCATTCATGTTAAAGCAAGTGTTCATGTACGATTATAATCCATACTTATGTTCAAGTTAGGCTCACTACTAGAGGTCAATCATATTATTAGCTACTCAATTCGTGTTCTTACAAGCTATTCATGTTATGATTAAAGTATGATTATTTAAAGTATACTGTGCAATTAGGCTTAGCACTGATGGATTGGATGTCAACATGGACTATCTTCAAGGGTCCATACTCCTTTTCTCAAACTATGTGCCAACATAGGATTATGATTATTACCCTTGCTATTCTAATGGATCTATCTAGTGCACTTTATCATGAAATCCTTTCTGAAATGGGTCATGTTCCCGTAAGGAGGGTTACTTCATATAAAATGGGTCATGTTCCCGTAAGGCAAATTATGATTTACCTTGGCAAGTAGACTACCTCTTTACCAATGAGGGGTAATCATTGGGGATTCTAAGTTGTATCTCGGTTGGTCTTACTCATGCAGGTTAAGGTCTCTTCCCACATACGCATGCTACATATATTGTGCAAGATGAATGATTTACAAGTATGTTTTATGATGAGCAATGATCATGCAGTCCGTATTGAGATTATGCATCCATTGTTATGATTATGCATTTTGACTATATTGGCTTATACCTTGTTGCATTGCATTCCACATACTTAGTACATTCAAACGTGCTAACACATACTCTATGCTTTCATAATATTACCATGTGGGGACCAGAGCACCTTTTGATCATCCTTTATATGGCTAGTTGACATTTCAGAGATAAGCTTTGGTGAGTCCTCAAGTTTGAGGACACTATCTATGTTACTTTTTCAATTTGAGACTTCTTGTGTTGAACACTTTTTACTACGAGGGTGAGCCCGGAAAGTGTCTTGGCCTCAGCTCCATTCCATATTAGAGGTATTGTTGGATATTATGATATATTTATACTATGAGTTTGGCTCTTTATGCTTTTATAAATATCAAGATTTCCCTTAGTCTCGCTTCCCTTTTTTATTTTATCTCTTGTTGTTGCTTACTCTGCTTCCGCGCCCAAGGATGTATGATGGATATGCTAAGAGGCTTGTTGGGTCCCTTCGGGTTCCCACTCACCGTATCACATCTAGGCCCTAGGCTTGGGTCGTGACAGTTCCTAATACCCTACCCTCATAAAGTGAGTCATATGACCCTACCCCTTAGTATTCGCTTAGAGATGTTGAATAAATGATAGCAAGTCCCATATTCCCTATCCCTATTGCTTGATTCCCAAATTTCTGTCCTCTAGACTTATGTGTTGAAATGGTGTAATAATGAGTATTATATCCCTTAACCCATAGCTTAAGTCATATACCCCTATCCCTTAGTATCACTTATTAATGTTTGAACTGTTCTTTTGAACCGATGATGCGTTTATAGCTTCTATATGGCCTGTTTGGGGACTTTTGGGTTTTCATTTTCCATGTCACTGCTAGGCCCTAGGCTTCGATCATGACATGGAGTTCATATGGATGAGGCCAATAAGAGTTGGTGATTGATGTGCACCGTTTGGCACGTATAAGGGTTAGATAGTGATTCTAATGAAAGTGGTATCCATGTGTAAAATGGGGCCAAATCTTCTGTGGTAGTTGATATTAAGGCAAATCAAGACTTAGACCGATCATTGGTTCTATTGAAGAAGTTGGTTTCTAAAAAGAAAATTGCGGTTTTCTCCAAAGAGGGAGATGGTGTACTTTGATTCTAAGATCGGCTTTTTTGTTTTCTAAATGTCAAAGGCCTAAGGAAAGTAATTCTTCATACTCCATGCATTTGGTATCCACCAAAATGTATTGAGACTTGAAGGAAGTGCATTGGCGAAATGGAAAAAAGGAGGATATAGCCAAGTTCATGGTGGAGAGTCCAAATTGACAACATGTGAAGGTAGAACATCAAAGGCCCTGTGGCTTAGCCTAAGAAATAAAGATTCCTACATGGAAGTGTGAAGATATAGATATGGACTTCATGATAGGTTTGTCCCATACCTATAGCAACATGACTCCATTTATGTTATCGTGATAGAATGGCTGGGTCGGCTTATTTTCTATTAGCCAAGACTACTTCAGTGCTAAGGAGTATGCAAAGTTGTACACTTTCGAGTTGGTAAGATTGAATGGTGTACCATTGTCTATCTTATCAGATCATGGTGCCTAATTCATTTCTCATTGTTGGAGGTCATTTCAATAAGAACTTGGAAATAGGGTGAAGTTGAGTACCGCTTTTATCCTCAAATTGATGGGCAAGTCAAAAAGACAATTTAGACCTCAGAGGACATGTTGAGGGCTTGTGTGTTGGAGTTTAAGGGTAAATGGGATGGTCACCTACTGCTCATTGAGTTTGCCTACAATAACAGTTATCATGCTAGCATTAAGATAGCACTGTTTGAGGCTTTGTATGGGAGGAGATATAGATCCTCGGTGGGTTGGTTTGAAATTAGTGAGATGGCTTTGATTGGTCCTGATTTGGTGTTTGATGTTATGGAGAAGGTGAAGTTGATAAGGTAGAAATTGAAAATAGCTCAAAGTAGCCAAAAGTCATATTTAGATATTGAAGGTTCTACCCATGAAGGGTGTGATCAGATTGGTAAAAAGGGCAAGTTGAGTTCCCGGTATGTACGGCCTTGTGAGTTGTTGCAACAAATTGATAAGGTAGCCTATAGTTTGGACCTTGCCTTTGGATATAGGTTTAACTTACCTAGTGTTACATGTGTCCATCTTGAGGAGTTTATTGTGCCTTTGGAAGGTGTTGAGGTTGAAGAGAACTTGACTCATTAAGAAGTTTTGGTTGAGATCTTGGACCAGCAAGTCAAGAGGCTTCATAACAAGGAAATTGCATCAGGTAAAGTCCTTTGGATGAACCAATATGTTGAAAGTACTACATGGGAAGTGAAATAGGATATGATGTGACGATAACCTTATCTATTCCATTCTACTCAAGCCTAAGGTAATAGGAGTTTCATGCTCAAGTGGCCTAAATTCTTTCATATTGATTCTCACATGTCATACCATGCATTCATGCTCATCAAACTAGTTTTGAATGATATTTTGGCAAAAGTTTGAGGATTTCATGATTTTGATGTTAAACTTGCATTTTTGCACTCATGTTGGGTTGTCCATGTTCGTTTCACTCTATTCAAGCTAATTCTTCTCACCTTTAAGGATGTATGATGCCAAAGGGAAGATAATATAAGGCTTTAAATTTCATTTTTGAAAGTTTTTGGCCTAGGGTACCCACCATAATATGGGTTTCAGAGATAGCTTTAGAAGATCAAAAGTGAATAGGACAAAACCCCTAATTATGACCCATAAACCCTTTTATGACACATAAATGGGCATCGTAGTTTGGGTATGTAAGTTTGATTTGTGACTTCCTTTCACCCACAAAGTCTAACAATGATTCCTATTACCTTTTCTTTAAGTTACGAAATTTACATGATTTTCATGAGCATGTTTCGGATGTTATAATATATTTTGTTATTTAGGCTCTAATGATGCAATGTGATGATGTACCATGAATTCCTATAGTCTTGTAACACCCCACATCCTACGTGTACTATTCCTATGCATATGAAACATGATGTGGCTTGCCAAATTAGCGCCCATTTTTAAAAGTACTTGAATCTCAAATTAGAGGGCGATATGTACGTCTAACGCTTACGAGGGTTGAGTATATATAAGATTTAAGTCAAATTGAGGAGATCACAGCCTTTAACGAAGTGAAAGAAGTGAGGTGCTTGTATGATTTAGGAAGCTAGCATGTGATTCACCTATTTGGTTAGCTTAAACTTGCTAGCTATACGGTGATGAGGCCCGACGCCAAATCTGTCCAAGTCGGATAATTAATAAAGTCCGTGTTATGGGTGTAACTTTAGCTCGAGTTTTATCATCATAAATGGACAATATTTATAGACCAAGATGAATAATATAAGGGCACAAGTACATCACAACTCACTTGACGATTTGGGCGCAAACTAAGTTAAGGAAAAAGAGAATAGTGGGCAGCCAAAGCCCATCCAGTTTGAACCCATTTAAGCCCAAGTGAAAGGGCCAAGTTGCTGCATCACCACCTTGATAATATAAGTTATAAAATACATAAGAAAGTCGGTCAAACTTGTCCTTTTAAAAGGGCTTAAAAGCGGCACCTTTAAGCCATTTCAACTTGGAAATAAAAATTAGATTTTTCAAAGCTTTCTTTCTACCCTTTCTTAACTTCACAAAGGAGTCACAAGGGACTTTTAGGATTCTTAAAGAAGCTCTCAACCTTGAAGGTGAATGTAAGTAAAGTACTTGTCTGTTTAGCATGGTTTCTTCATGAAAAATAAGAGACTAGGCTGGTTATACTTGTGCTAGAATTTTCAGATAGCATATGTTCCAAAGATTGTTGTACACTTTTCTTATTTATTTGAAGACTTTTCTCTTCTTAGTTGGCCTGATTATGAAGATAGGTTGATGTTTCAATAAGGTTTAGTTCTGTAATGATGTATCAACATCGTTGTACTATTTTGGTCTATGTAACACTCGAGTGTTAGTATGTTATCCTAAGTGTGTTGTTAGTAGAAATTGTGGGCTAATTGATTGAGGTCTATGGTATCACATCCTTCACCTATTTTGACAACTATTTTTGGACTGTTTAGGACTGCTTTTATGTGAGAATATGGTAAGGGAAGTTTGGTTAAAGTTAGGACAGGTTTGGAATTGTTGACGCTGAAATGTAGTGAATGGATGTAATGTTATGCCTACTTATATGTTGGGTATAATCGTTACGTATTGTGCCTTATGGGATGTTGTGAGACTGTTATGAAACTAAAACAAGCTGCACATGATATGTATATAAGAATGCGTATTAGAGAATATGATTATAGGTAGAAATGTCGAAAGAATACTCTTGGGTTGGTAATTACACGCTTGCTGCCCACGCGTTGTTTTTTTAGTGAATTGGGCTACCAAGATGTATCTATTGACTGCTAATACTAGTTTTATCAACTACTATACTGTAGATAAATATTTAGAGGAAATAAATGTTATCTTGAGGTAATAGTGAGGTCATACAACGAGGTATATAAGGCTACTTAAACTTCGACATGAATAATAACAGTGTCTTCACTCTTTCACATGTTCATATGCTCCCATACATAGTCATTTTCAGATTTGCATACATACTTGAATACCAAGATACATGGGTTCTTGTTGCTAAATAAATTTCATGAGTTGCTTCATCTCCTACGCATTTTATTATTTGTGTGACCTACTCTTTTCATTGTGGCATTGTCTTGTATAGTTCTTTACATGTCACATGTTATACCTTTTTGTCCTACATCTCTAATATCATGACCAACAGAAGAATTATCTCAAAAGTAATTGAAAGATAAAGTAAGTTGCTCATTGATAAGTGGTAGCCTAGGGGTGGAAGAATCACCTAGCATGGGTCAATCCCATTATGGGGGTATTCCACGAGTGAAAAGAAAGCCTAGCATGGGTCGATCCCGATATTGATTTTTCAATAATCTACTGGTTATTTGTATTGCATGTTGTGAAAAAATTATACACTAAAGAAAGGTAAAGTAATAAACAGGACATAAAGTACATGATTCCACAATATGACTAAAGGTGGTCTCTTATCCTTACACCAGTACATGATTTCATTTGAGTTCTAATTTCATGAATAGTAGTCCTTGCCTTAAAAATTCAGTACATTATCTCGTACTGACGTCCCTTTTGGGGGACCTGCATTTCATGCTACAGGTACAGGTGCTAGTAGATCTCCCTAATAGGAATACAGGATATCATGCTATGGTTACTAAGCTCCCTGTTGCTTTGGGGCTTTATGTGTCTAGAGCTTATATTTTTATATTGTATAGTTAGTCATTAGGTGGGGCATGTTCGGACCCTTATCAGATGTTGTTCCTTATCTAAAGGCTTTGTAGACAGTGTAAAGTAAAGTGTGACCATGTCTTCTGCTTTAGACAACATGGTTCCAATGGCCTAGAATTTAGAAACCCCTTACACTATGTCTAGAAAGAGCATGGGTACAAGTTGGTTCTCTTGAGCCTTATCTACAATGGGTGCCAGTCCACCTTAATGGAACTTCGGGCATGACAAAAGTAGTATCATAGCGAGTCATCCTAGGAAGTATACAAAGTCATGTCTATGTAAAGTCTTATTTATCAATGTATTGTGCACCACATTTATAAGTAAGAGGCTACGTGGCATTTAGGAGTTGTCACTTTCTTTTCATTCTTTAGATCGTGCATAGAGCCAAGTGTAATAGGTGGATTGTGTCTAACCTCTAAATTGTTTTGTATAGCAAGTATGCCAGAAACTAGGAAAAACAAAGGCAAAGGAAAGGAAGTAGAAATGGCAGTTGGTATACCTGGTCGGGTGAGACAACGAAATGAGGCTCAAGATGAGTCTCTATCACAAATATCTCCAACTCCTCCAGCTCTTGATGAACCAGAAATTAGTGAAATTCCCCTAGAACCACTTACCGATGCCACCATGTAAGATCTGAGAAATGTAGTCCAAATATTGACTCGTATAGTTGCTGGCAAAGGTCAGAGACAAGAAGGCCCAGCTATAAGTGCAGGTGGTGAAAATAGGGCAACTAGCATAAGGATACATGACTTCCTTAATTTAGACCCTTCATCCTTCACTGGGTCGGATCCTAATGAAGATCCACAAGACTTTATTGATCAGATCTAACGCACTTTAGATGTTATGCATGAGAGTAGTACAGAAGTTGTTGAGCTAGTAGTATATAGATTGTAGGGTGTGGCTATATTGTGGTATGAAGCTTAGAAACAAACCAGGGATATATATGCACCTCCAACTACCTGGAAGGGTTTCAAAGAGGCATTTCTTGACCATTACCTTCCACTAGAAATCCGAGAGGCCCATGTAGATCAGTTCTTAAATCTCTACTAAGGGAATATGAGTATGAGGGAGTATAGCCTTCAATTTAATTCCCTGGCCAGGTATGCTCCTAATGTAATTGGTACTATGGCAGACAGAGTTCATCGATATGTGGGTAGATTGGATACTATCGGGTCAGATACTATTTCATTGACTCCTTAAATAAGATATGGATATAGGATGCAAGCTTTTGCAGAGAAATTGGATGATCAGAGGAAAAGAAGAAGGACACAAGAGTTAGAAAGGGGCTAGTCCAAGAGGTCCAGATCCATCGAGCAGTTTACACCGTCCTAAGGGCATCATCTTCCTACTCTGCAGCTAATGCTCCACCACAACTCCAAGGGCCAACAAGTAATCATTTTGGTCCAAAAAGTAAAGGACAAGGTGCATGGATAACGGGATATTTGGCAAGCCAGCAAATGACTACTAGGCAACCTTGCAAACAATGTGGGAGAAGTCATTTAGGTATATGTAGTGTTGGAACAGATGCTTGTTATTGGTGTGGTGCGCCAGCACATATGATGAAAGATTGCCCAAGGAGATGTATGGGTGATATAGAATAAGAAACGGGGTCAGCTGTTGCATTATCATCATCAGTGCCTCCATTTGGTAGCACCTACAGGTCGTGGTAGAGGTGCTAGTGGGTTAGCTAGCTCTAACGGAGTCTAGAATTGCACTTATGCTCTGGGGAGTAGGCAAAATTTGGAAGTTTCACTCGATGTGGTCACAGGTACATTGTCCATCTTTTCACATAATGTATATACATTAATTGACCCTGGTTCTATATTATCATACATCACTCCACTATTTGC
The DNA here is from genome assembly GCA_011800125.2 of Solanum clarkiae. NCBI lineage: Eukaryota > Viridiplantae > Streptophyta > Magnoliopsida > Solanales > Solanaceae > Solanum > Solanum clarkiae. The sequence continues at coordinate 6,002 of JAABOM020077188.1, read as the reverse complement.
CGGGAAGCTTAAGAGAACACCTAAATTATTGAACAAACCATTTGAAGTGTCTACACTAACCGATGAATCTATTATTACTAGAAGGGTTTATTATGACTATGTAGTAACTGTTTGTGATCGTGACATATTGGCTGACCTTATTGTGCTACAAATGGAGGAATTTGATGTTATAATGGGTATGGATTGGTTAGCTTCTTGCTATGCCACCGTGGATTGCCGAACTAAGAGAGTGTACTTTCACGTTCAAAATGAGTCAGTTCTTGAATAGGAAGGCAATCTTAGGGCCTGAAAGGGTAAGTTTATCTCTTATTTTAAGGCAAATAAGATGATATCTAAGGGATATATATATTATTTAGTTACAATGAGAGATATGGAGGCAGAATCACCAACTCCTCAATCAGTTCCAGTAGTGAATGAATTTGTTGATGTATTCCCTGAAGATCTTCTAGGTTTACCTCCAAAATGAGAAGTAGATTTTGGTATTGACTTACTTACAGGCACTCAATCTATTTCCATCCCTCCATATAGAATGGCCCCGGCAGAATTACATGAATTAAAAGAGCAGTTAAAAGACTTATTATGGAAGGGTTTTATAAGACCTAGTGTGTCCCTTTGGGGTGCACCAGTGTTATTTGTACGTAAAAAGGATGGCACCATGAGAATGTGTATCGATTACCGACAATTGAATAGGATGAAAATTAAGAACAAATACTCCCTCCCCAGGATTGACGATTTATTTAATCAGTTACAGGGTGTCAAATGCTTTTCAAAAGTTGATTTTTGGATCAAGTTATCACCAAGTGAGTGTGAAGGAGAATGATATACCCAAGATAGCTTTCAGGACACGCTATGGTCACTTTGAATTTCTTGCTATGTCATTTGGGCTAATAAATGCACCAATAGTTTTTATGGATTTGATGAACAGGATATTCAATCCATTCTTGGATGTGTTCGTGATTGTACTTATAGATGATATTTTGGTATATTCAAGATCAGAAAAGGACCATGCAAATCACTTACGACAGGTGTTACAAGTTCTTCGTGATCAACAGTTGTATGTCAAGTTTTCTAAATGTGAATTTGGGTTAAAATCATTAGTATGCTTAGGTCATATTATATCTGTTGAGGGAATAAGGGTTGATTCATAAAATATAGAGGTCATGAAGGATTGGCGAAGGCCAACAACACCCACGGAGCTTCCTAAGGTTAGTGGGTTATTATAGAAGGTTGGTTGAAGGTTTTTCATCTATTTTTGTACTTCTAACAAAGTTAACACATAAAGCAACTAAGTTCCAATGGAATGATGCATATGAAAGGAGCTCTTAGCGTATGTACTGACACAACATGGTAGGGTATTTGCTTTTGCCTCTAGACAACTATGACCACACGAGAGAAACTACCCAACACTTGATCTTGAGCTAGCAGCAGTTGTGTTTACTCTAAAAATATGGCACCAATATTTGTATGGGGTTCATGTTGATATATATATTGATCATAAGGGTTTGCAGTACATTTTTAAGCAGAAAGACCTAATTTAAGATACCGAAAATGGATTACGATGTTGATATACTATACCATCTAGGGAAAGCAAATGTGATAGCCAATGCTCTAAGTCATAAGGAAATCATGAATATTAGTGACCAGACCGTGGGAAATCAAGGAATCGCTAAGGATCTATGCCAACTAGCCAGTTTATGAGTTCGCCTTCTTAAAATTCCAAAGTAAGGGGTTGTTGTTTATAATGTTGTGGAGTTTTCATTGGTAATGGAGGTGAAAGAAAACTAGTTCGAGGATCCTGCTCTACGATGGCTTAAAGAAAACGTGAGTCAGGGTACGATGAAGGGCTTTGAACTTACACAAAATGGACTACTTTATTGCCAAAATAGATTATGTGTATCTGATGTTAATAGACTAAGAAGGAGGATAATGGAAGAAGCCCATCATTCAAAATATTCCATCCATCCAAGATCAACTAACATGTATCATGACCTAAAGGGAATGTTTTAGTGGGGAGGCATGAAAAAGGACCTTGCAAAATTTTTGGCTCAACGTCCAAATTGCCAACAAGTCAAGGTATAGCACCAAAAGCCAGGAGCTTATGTGCAATGTATAGAGCTTCCAACATGGAAGTGGGATATGATCAATATGGATTCTATTACTGAGTTGCCTTGCCCATTTTCAATAGTTTGACTCCATATGGGTAATAGTTGATAGACTCATGAATTCAGCACACTTCTAGCCAGTTAAAATTGATTATACAGCTGAAGAGTATGCAAAATTATATCTTAAAGAGATAGTCAGGATACATGGGGTCCCAATCTCTATTATATCTAATTGGGGAGCACAAGTCCATGCAAAGCTTTTGAAATCCTTCCAAAGGAGTTTAGGGACACAAATGAATTTGAATATAGCTTTTCACCCTCAAACAGACGGTCAAGTAGAACGCACTATTCAAAAACTTAAAGATATGTTGTGGTCTTATGCATTGGAATTCAAGGATAGTTGGGTGGACCTTTTGCTACTTATTGAACTTGCCTATAATAATAGCTACCATTCAAGCATTAAGATGGTACCTTATGAAGCTTTGTACAAAAGGAAATGTAGGCCGCCAATCGAATGGTTTGAAGTAGGTGAAACCACCTTGGTTGGGCTAGATCTAGTATAACAAGCCACACAAAAAGTTAAGATAATACAACAACGGCTAGAAACATCCCAAAGTCATCAAAAATCATATGCAGATGCCAGGAGGAGAGGACTAGAATTTTTAGTAGGAGATTGGGTGTTCTTAAAGGTGTCTCTAATGAAAGGTGTTATGAGATTTGGTAAGAAAGGAAAATTGAGCCCACGTTACATAGGGACATACAAAATTACTAAGAGGTACGAGCAGGTTACATATGAATTAGAGCTACCCCAATAGCTTTCAATGGTTCGTCCAGTTTTTCAGGTCTCAATGCTTTGAAAATGCATAGGTGACCCATCCTGTATACTCGTACTAAAGATGTGCATTTTACAGAAAAAAACACATATGAAGAGGTACATATTACTATTCTAGATCATCAAGTTAAGAATCTAAGGAATAAAGAAATAGCTTCAGTAAAAGTACTTTGGAGGAACCATCAAGCAAAAAAGATAACATGAGAGGGTAAGAAAGTGATGAGATCTAAGTACCCTTACTTATTTGAAGCTAAAAAGGAAGTCCAACATGCAAAATTGGGGCATTAATAGGTACGTGTGTTTGAATCTTTATTGCGTTGCCAAAAGCTTATTTAAGTAAAGATTTGAACTTGGTTAAGCTATCCAGTGTTTCTAACATTCGAGGACAAATGTTCCTAAAGAGGGGAGGAAGTAACACCCCACATCATATGTGTAGTAGTTCTATGCATATGAAACATGATATGACTGGTCAAATTAGAGTCCATTTTTAAAAGTGCTTGAATCTCAAATTAGAGAGTAATATGTACGTCTAACGCTTAAGAGGGTCGATTATATACAAGTTTTCAGTCAAATTGAGGAGATCGCGGACTTAAATGAAGTTAAAGACTTGAGGTGCTTATAGGACTTAGGAAGCTAGCAGGTGAGTCATGAAAAATAAGAGACTAAGCTGGTTATACTTGTGCTGGAATTTTTGGACAGCATGTGTTCCAAAGATTGTTGTATAGTTTTCTTATTTATTTAGAGACTTTTCTCTTCTTGGTTGGATTGATTATAAAGATAGGTTGATGTTTTAATAAGGTTTAGTACTATAATGATGTATTAAGGTCACTGCACTATTTTGTTCTACATAACAATTGAGTGTTACTATGTTATCCTAAGTGTGTTGTTAGTATAAATTGTGGGCTGATTGATTGAGGACTATGATAACACATCCTCCTTCTATTTTAAGAACAATTTTTGGACTGTTTAGGATTGCTTTTATGTGTGAATATGGTGGGGGTAGTTTGGTTAAAGTTGGGATAGGTTTGGAATTATTTTCGACCTAATGTAGCGAAGGGATGTAATCTTACGTTGCCTACTTGTATATTGGGTATAATTGTTCTGTATTGTGCCATGTGGGCTATTGTGAGACTGTTATGACACTGAAACAAGCTACACATGATATAATATATATATATATATATAAGAATTTGTATTAGAAAGTAGATTATAGGTAGAAATGTTGAAAAAATACTCTTGGGTTGATAATTACACGCTTGCTGCCGGTTCGTTGTTTTCTTAGTGAGATTGGGCTATCAAGATGTATCTATTGACTGCTAATACTTGTTTTATCACCTACTATATTATAGATAAATATTTGGAGGAAATAAAGATCATTTCGAGGTTATAGCGAGGTTATACATTGAGGTATGTAAGGCTACTTGATTTCGTATTATTTGGCACAAAGCCTAGATCTTTCCTTGGCACATAAAGGCACTTACCAACTCTGACATGACTAATAATTGTGTCTTCACTCTTTCAAATGTTCATATGCTCCCATAAAAATCATTTTCAGATCTGAATACTATCACGACCCAAGTCTAGGGCGTAGAAGTGACCAGCGAATAGGGAACCCAAAGGGACCCTAAATAAGCCTCATAGCACATCCTCACACATCCTCGGTCGCGAAAGCAAGATAAATCAACATAAGAACCATAAAAAGGGGGAATTAGGAGAAAGGGAGAGAGACACTCATATTTAAATAGTTTGAATATCATAAGTGAGTCAAAGCTCAAGCATAATACATAACACGTCCAACAACATCTCTAATATAAAACTTAGCGGGGGCCAAGACAAGCAACCAGGCTCACCCTCATAGTAAGGTATACAAAAAAAAGGTAGGCATGAATACATAGCATAAGAACATAGATATTGCACTCGAACATGAGGACTCATCCACTAGCTTGAATGGAAGCCACTAGCCACATGGAGGAGGAGGATGACCAAATGGAGCTCTGGTTCCTACATGGTGATATCATGTAGGTATAGAGTACGCATTAGTACGTTTGAATGTACTAAGTATGTAGGATGCAATGCAATAAGAAATAGCCCAACTCATCAAATGCATAACATAGACAAAAGATAGCATAGCAATGATATGGCATGTATGAATGGTGCTTGAAGTAAAATCGTGCTTATATAAAACATAGAATGTATACAGAAAGAGTCCATCCTTTGGCTAATGGGCTTACTACCTCCTATCCTAGGTGATTGAAGTATCAACCCCTCAATAGGGTTATTAGCATACACCACCTACCTCTAAGGCAATTGAGGTGTCAACCCCATAATTTGGTTAATGAGGTATCAACCCCACAATTTGGTTAATGAGGCATCAACCCCTTAATTTGGTTAATAAGGTATCAACCCCTCAATTTGGTTAATGAGATATCAACACCTCAATTTAGTTAATGGTTAATTTAGCACTACATAGAGAATACCATATACATACTTTCCTTCTATCATCATCATAACATCATATACATATACTTCTTTCATCATACATATATACTTTTCATGAAATCAACACATATTCATCCTTATTTCATCATCATAGAGTCATTCATAACATAAGACAAGCATTAGAACTTTAATTCCTCAAGAAACCCTAGCCGGACATTTTATCAAACACTTGGCGAGTGTCTAGTGCTAGTGTAAAATCATGCAATTCAAGAGTGAAATCTAGCAAGAAAATCCATTGTAAAACCATCAATCAACACCTTGCAATATCCTCAAGCAATATACATCAAATCCAACCTTAGATCCAAGATTTATAGCTCAAAACATGATAACACAATCACACCTTCATAACCCCAAATCATTGTGCAGTAAATTTCTTAATATACAAAACCCATATGTAAACTCAACTTTAAATCATGCAATTTAAGTAGAAAAGAGGATTGGGCACCGTGGGTGAAAAGGGTCCAATGGTTGAAACTCACATACCTTAGCTTAGAGATGAACTTGGTAAAGATTGGAGATGGAGACTTGAAGCTTGAAGAAGAACCTTGAAGGAGAACCTTAGCTTGGGA
>JAABOM020077159.1:0-33586 GCA_011800125.2 Solanum clarkiae | reverse complement strand
TAAACCCGAACGTATTCTTCCAACCTCTACGCCTTTAATCATATTTTCTAACACACATTAGCATGTACACATCATATGCAGCCTATTATAATGCCATGACCATCTTACTACATCCCACAAAGCACAATACATCGCAATTCCACACAATCTAAAAATGCACAGCATAACGTTACTTTCCTTCGCTATATTTCAACGTCGACAACTCCAAACCTATTCCAACTTTAACCAAACTATTCTAGTAGCATTTACACATATAAACAGACCTCAAACATTCCTATAACAGCACTTAAGAAGTCATGAAATATGTGAGGTAATAGCTTTACACACAACAGCCCGCAACTTCTAATCAACATGATGCTTAAGATAACTCGATAAAATGCGCTTGTTAAATGAAACAAAACCAGGGAAGAAACCTTAGGGTGATGTTTATAACTCAACCCATGTTAATACCACCAAGTTATCTTCGTAATATAACTTAAAAATGGTAGAGAAATCACCAAAACAGAAGGAAAAAGTGCAACAACTTTCTGCACAGAATCTGTCCAACAATTTCAGCAAGCATAACTAGTGTCTATCTATTGTTTTTCATGATGAAACTATACTAAATACACAACTATAATTACTTACATTTATATTCAAGGGTTACAGGGTCCTTAATAACCATAAAGGAGTAATTTGGCTGCTTCACAAAGTTGAGAAAAGTTGAGAGGAACTTTAGAGAGCAAAACTTTTTTTTTAACTCAAGTGAACCTTACGTGTGGAGCTGCTTTGGAGCCCTTTATAAAGGGTTGTTTTTCCGACCATCTCTTGAAGTCTTGACCACCATATACCACACAATATCAAGTTGCTTATCCACCAGCTTCGCCCTCAAACTTGGGCCTTTTTGGAGAACCAACTTGATGGACTTGGGCTGCCTACTTTCTAGCTTTCACTTATTTAATTTTGGGCCCAATTTGCTAACTGTATTGTTATGTCTTTGGGTCCTTTTTACTGTACTTCTTGGGCTGATCATATATCCCATTTATTATACTAAAACATGGGCCAAAGTTACACCCTTAATATGGACTTTATTCATAATCGAACTTGGACAATTTCGACGTCGAGCCTCGTCTCCGTTTAGCTAGCAATTTAAGCTAAGCAAGTAGCTGACTCACCTAATTGCTTCCTAAGTCCTTCAAGCACCTCAATTCTCTCACTTTATTTTAAGGCCGTAATCTCCTCACTTTGATACAAAACAGGTATACACTCGACCCTCTTAAGTGCTAGACGCACATATAGCCCATTAACGCAAGATTCAAGCACTTTTGGAACAAAGACCTATCTTGACCCTTGTTTACCTTTATGAGTAGTCTGGGGTTGATGCTATGTAGTAGTTGAGAGTCTAGGTGTTGAATATGCATTATACATGGTAGGTTGTGCTAAATATTTGGCGTATATGATGACGTGAGATTGTAATCATTGTATTGGTGACTATACTAACTGCAATCACTAGAGTAGTTGAGTTCTGGCACTGTTGGACTACGAAAAGGTTTGATATGGGCTAATGCCTTGCGACAAGTATGTAGTCTATCTTAACTTCTATTTATATGAATGTGTAGCATGATGCTACTATGATATGCTTGTTGTGAGGCCGTTTGTTGATTATGCGTCGTACTATGGACTAACTCTAGTATAGATATGATTTTGATTGGCCCTGATTTATTCTTGTGACATGTAGCCATACTGTAGACTAATTCTGGTAATGACTCTGTTGGTCTTGGTTGTTCGAATATTTATGATATATCTATTATTGTCCATGTTTACTTTCGGTACCTATGATTGATCGGATTATGGTGTATTTGGCCTTGGGTGGGCATGACCTTACATTTGTCTTGAGATATATACTTCTATATATAGTTGCTAGTCACTGTGCATCTGTTATCCTTACTTGACACTGGGGTTTCCTACTATAGACTGAGAGAGATGATAGTTATGTTTGGTTGGGCTACGTGATTCTTCCTTTCAAATATAATGTTGCTGGATCTCCAGATAGACAAGTAAGTGAGTGATTATTCCTGTGCCTCAAGTCTTCGATGATGCTCCCCATGTTGTGAGCTTCGATGGCCACTCTGAGTGTCCAAGACTTGAGTGACGCTCCTCATGTTTTGTAGTCACCAATGGCTATGACTGGGATGTCAAGTAACAAATGATGATTTCGATGTTCAACCACCTGTTGATAGCTTTGGGTCTGGGACCCTATTGATAGTTTTGGGTCTAGGACCCTATCGATTATCATGGGTCTAGGACCCTATCAATTGTTCTTTGATTGAGGACCCAGTTGTTTAACTGTGGATCTATACACTTATACACACTTTTGGTTCTCTATCCTCTTAGACTGTAGCTTAGGTTACACCAACTCTTCATTAGAGTTGCTATACATGGAGTCTCATTGATACACTAAAGATTGGGTTTCACGACTTGATATGATCTATAATCTAGGGTTGGGCGTCATGATTTGACATGATATACACTCCAGGATCGGGCGTTATAACCTAACACAGTTAAGGGGATTCTTTTTTGTCATGGGGGATTGTTCTCACCATTATACATTTAGCTGCCAGTATCGGGTGTCAGGTCTTTATATGATATGATACTTGGGATCGGGTGTCAAGTCAGACACAACATGATACTTAGGATTTGCATTCAGCTAATTGGTGAGTCCTCCCCTAATTTCGAAGGATATCATGTGTATGTTCTAGATTTGAGTTTAAACTTATTTTATTATATTTAAAGGTAGTCATGGGTCTGGAATTAGCAACATTTAATCACATGTTTTAGAGGCTTCATAGACTAGACTATTATGACTAAATTATGATTTTGACTAGTTTCATTTATACTAGTCTTACTCAGTTTGGCCTTTGGCCTTTATTTATCATTTGACATTTCTTTTCTCTAAGTTTTCTTATTCATTGATGTCTTTCGCTGTTAGAATGTGGTAAGGCCACGCCGAGGTTACCCTCCTGAGACATGATAAACCTAGTATCAGAGCACAAAGTTCAAGTGTCCTAGGGAGTCTATGAAGTTATTTCTAGTAAAGTCTTGTTTATGGGTGTGCTGTGCACCACACATTATAAGCAGGAGACTATGGGACATTAGAAATTGTTATACATTCTTGTATTTTGACTTCAAACGATAGAGTTCAAGTCTATTAAAGTATCTATCTAATTTGTGCATTATATGGTTGTATAACATGCCTCCTAAGAATACCTCCACCTAAAGAGATGCTTCAGCTCGCAACATTGAGAATCCCCCACTAGAGGTGCCTCTTCAGATAGAGATAAGGGGTTGGGGTCGACGTGCTAAAGTCACTAGGTCTCCCCAACGGCCTACTACTTCACTAGATCCTATTACATATGTTGATTTTACAGGAGCTATTACTATTCTCACCCAACTGGTAGTCGCCCAGAGTGGGAGTTGGAGATCACAAACTCCTAGCTCTATCTTCCTAGAACCAACTGCTGCAACGAGACTTAGAGATATTTTTAGGACAAACCCACTAATCATCATAGGGTCTGTGTTTGAGGAAGACCCCCAGAATTTTATTTATAAGATGTGAAAGGTGTTTAAATCGATGAACGCAACGGAGATCAAAGGAGTTGAACTTTCTTCCTATCAACTCAAGGTTGTGGAAAATATCTAGTATAATCAATAGGAAGAGAGTCGAGGTGAGGATGTTGAGTCTTCCGTCTAGGATGGCTTTGAGAGTTCTTTCCATGAGAGTTGAGGGAAGTGAAGGTTGAGAAGTTTATTAACTTGAAGTAGGAGCGGATGACTACTAAAGAATATAGCCTCAAATTCATACAACTATCCAGATATGCTCCAGAGATGGTCCCTAGCATGAGATCTAGAATGAGAAAGTATATATCTGGCTTGGGCAATCATGTGAAAAAAGAGTGTGAAGTGACATTGCTAATTTCGAAGAGGGACAGGAAGGAGTACTTGAGCAAGAAGGTTAAGTCAGTAGGGCATGAGCCTAGCCAGCATAAGAAAAGTAAAAGGGACAGGTTTGATTTTCAAAGAGGTCTTAGAATTATGCACCACCCTCAGCAAGTGCACCAGCTCTGAGTAATAGGTATGATCAAGGGTCTCAGGGCTATCAGAATTCCAGAGCCCATGGTTCTCAATCAAAGCTAGTGTGACTCACTGTTCGAGTGGTAAACCACCATATGGCAAGTGTGGCAAAATCCACCTAGGTGAGTGTCGTGAGGGTACAAATGCTTGCTATAAGTGCGGACAGACTTGTCACTTTAAAAATGAGTGTCAATAAGGAGGTTGGGCAATAAAGGTAATAAAGCTTGGTTTCAGCAACACTACCTGCTAATAGTTGTCAAAGAGGTGTCATAACTAATATGAGTAGGGGTCCAAACCGTTTGTATGCGAAGGGAAATTGACAGGATCAGGAAGTTGCAACAGATGTTGTCATGGGTATGCTTCGAGTCTTTTCCTATGATGTCTATGCCTTGCTTGACCTAGGTTCCACATTATCATTTATAACTCCATATGTGGCTAGTAAGTTTGAGATCCTTCTTAAATGTCTTCTTGAGCCCTTCAGTGTTTCTACTCCTATTGGTGAGTCCAATCTAGCTGAAAGGGTATATAGAGATTGCAAGATGTCTATCTGTCATAGCGATAATTTGGAAAACTTAGTTGAGTTAGAGATTATTGACTTTGATGTGGCTCTTGGGACAGACTAGCTTTACACTTGTTATGCCTCTATCGGTTATAGACACGAACTATCAAATTTCAATTTTTGAATGAGCCTTTTATAGAGTGGAAGAGTAGTTTTATAGTTCCCAATGGTAAGTTTATTTCCTACCTAAGGGCCAGAAAATTAATTTCTAAAGGATGTATCTATCACCTTGTGCGAGTTATGTCTAATGATGTAGAGTTTCCACCTTTGGAGTCATTTCCATTTGTCAATGAATTCCCTGGTATCTTCCCTTATGATTTTCTTGGAGTCCCTCCTGATAGGGAGATTAACTTTAGGATTGATGTTCTCCCCTATACTGAGGCCATCACTATTCCACCATATAAAATGGCTCCCGCTAAGTTGAAAGAACTGATGTTGACAGGATCAGGAAGTTGCAACAAATGTTGTCATGGGTATACTTCGAGTCTTTTCCTATGATGTCTATGCCTTGCTTGACCCAGGTTCCACATTATCATTTATAACTCCACATGTGGCTAGTTAGTTTGAAATCCTTCTTGAATGTCTTCTTGAGCCCTTCAGTGTTTCTACTCCTGTTGGTGAGTCCAATCTAGCTGAAAGGGTATATAGAGACTGAAAGATGTCTATCTATCATAGAGATAATTTGGGAAACTTAGTTGAATTAGAGATTATTGACTTTGATGTGGTTCTTGGCATAGGTTGGCTTCATGCTTGTTATGCCTCTGTCGGTTGTAGAAAACGAACTGTCAAATTTCTATTTTCGAATGAGTCTATTATAGAGTGGAAGAGTAGTTTTATAGTGCCCAAGGGTAAGTTTATTTCCTACCTTAGGGCCAGAAAATTAATGTCTAAAGGATGTATCTATCACCTTGGGCGAGTTATGTCTAATGATGTAGAGTTTCCACCTTTGGAGTCATTTCCATTTGTCAATGAATTCCCTGGTATCTTCCTGATGATTTGCTTGGAGTCCCTCCTGATAGGGAGATTGACTTTAGGATTGATGTTCTCCCCTACACTGAGGCCATCACTATTCCGCCATACAGAATGGCTCCCGCCGAGTTGAAAGAACTAAAAGAGCAATTGAAAAATCTCTTGGATAAGGGATTTATCCGGTCGAGTGTCTCTCCATAGGGTGCTCCTGCCCTATTTGTGTACATGAAAGATAGTTCCCTTGGGATATGCATAGATTATCGCTAGTTGAATAAGGTTACCATTAAGAAAAGAAATCCCCTTCTGAGTATTGATAACTTATTTGACCAACTTCAGGATGCCACTGTTTCCTCCAAGATAGAACTCAAATCAGGCTACCACCAGTTGAAAGTGTGAGAATGTGCATCCCAAAGACAGCTTTTCGAACTCGTTATAGTCACTTTGAGTTTCTGGTAATGTTCGTTAGATTGACAAATGCTCTTGTTGCTTTCATGGACTTGATGAAAAAAGTATTTAGATAGTACCTTCACTTTTTCATGATTTTGTTTATAGATTATATTTTGGTGTACTCCATAGATGAGGAAGAACATGTCGATCACGTCTGAACTACTCTTCAGACTCTCAAGGATAAGGTGTTGTATGCCAAATTTTCAAAATGTGAGTTCTAGCTTGACTTAGTGCCATTTTTATGCCATGTCGTCTTAGGTGATGGTATTTGAGCAGGTATGCAGAAGATTGAGGCAGTTAAGAACTGTCGTAAACCCACCTCTCCAACTAACGTAAGAAATTTTCTGAGTTTGGCTAGTTACTATGCAGATTTGTTAAGGGATTCTCTTCTATATCCTTGCTATTGTTGACTCAAAACAAAGCTAAGTTCCAGTGGTCTGACAAGTGTGAGAAGAGTTTTCAAGAGTTGAAAACCAGATTAACGACTGCACTAGTGTTAACTCTACCTAAGGGGACTGATGATTTTTTTATCTATTGTGATGCTTCTAGAGTGGGATTGGGAAGTGTTCTGATGTAGAGAGGTGAGGACACAACATATGCTTCCAGACGACTTAAGAACCATGAGTGGAACTATCTAACTCATGACTTAGAATTGGTTGCGGTGTTGTGTGCAGTCAATATTTGGCGCCACTACTTATATGGACCACGTGTTGATGTATTCACAAACCACAAGAGACTGCTATGTGTATTCACCTAGAAAGATCTTAATTTGAAGCAGCGGAAACGGCTTGAGTTGCTCAAGAACTACAATATGAGCATCATCTACTATCTAGGTAAAGCTAATGTGGTTGTTGATGCTCTTAGCAAGTTGCCTATGGGAAGTATTGTTCATGTGGAAGAAGAGAAGAAAAAGTTGGCTAAGAGGTGCACAAACTTGCGAGATTAGGAGTTCAACTAGATGAATCTGGTGAAGTTGGAATACTTGTGCATAATGAGTCTACATCATCTCTTATAGTAGAGGTAAAGAAGAAGCAAGATTAAGATCCTATCTTACTCCAATTGAAGAAAGATGTACATAAGCAGAAAGTGATGGCATTCATCAAGGGGGAGATGGAGTATTGAGAAACCAAAGTAGATTGGGTGTTCCCAATGTTAACGGTATTTGAGAAACGATCATGTTAGAAGCCCATAACATTAGATATTCTATCCATCCATAATCTACCAAAATGTCCCGCAACTTGAGAGAGGTTTATTGGTGGAGTGGAATGAATAGAGGCATATGTTTCTAAGTGACCAAAATGCCAACAAGTAAAAGTTAAGCACCAAAGCCAGAATTTTGAAATTCCACAAAGAAAGTGGGAGATAATCAATATGAATTTCATCATAGACTTACTGAGGTTTTTCAGACAATACTATTTGATCTGGATAATTATTGATAAGATGACTAAATCAACCTACTTCTTGGCAATATAGTCTACTAAAATGGCAGAGAACTATGCCCCATTGTATATCTGTAAGGTTGTCATTGCACGGAGTTCCTTTGTCCATTATATCAGATAGAGAAGCTGAATTCACTTGCTGGTTTTGGAAGTCCTTTTAGAAAGGCCTGGGTTCAAAGGTGAACCTTAGTACAGCTTTCTACCCTCAGACTGATAGTCAGGCAGGATAGATGACACAGACTTTGCAGTATAGGTTGGGGATTGTGTTTTTGACTTCAAAGGTAATTTGGATGATTAACTAGCTCTGATTTAGTTTTCCTACAACAATAGCTTTCATTCAAGTATCTGAATGGCCCCTGATGAGGCCCTCTCTAGGAGAAGATGTAGATCACCGATTGGATGGTTTGAGGTAGATGGAGTAGGGTTGATTAGGGCAGAATTGGTACAGCAGGCTATGGAGAGGGTAAGCTCATCCAAGAGAGACTGAGAACTACATAGAGTCACCAAAAGTCCTACACTGATGTTTGGAGAAGGGAGCTAGAGTTTAAGTAAATGATTGAGCATACTTGAAAGTATCACCTTTGAAGGGTGTAACAAGATTTGGTAAGTTAAGTCCTCGATACATTGATACATAAAAAATATTTAAGAGAGTGGAAAATGTAGCTTATAAGTTAGAGATACCACAAGAGTTGGTAGCCATCCATCCGACCTTTCACATTTCTATATTTAAGAAGTGTTTGGGAGATCAATCATTAGTTGTGTCTATTGAAAACATTGGAGTGAAGGATAGTTTGAGTTATGGAGATATCCTTGTCTAATTCCTTGATAGTTAGGTACACAAGTTGAGAACTAATGAGGTTGTATCTGTAAAAGTGTTGTAGAAAAGTTAATCCGTTGAAGAGGCCACATGGGAAGTTAAAGAGGATACGACAGCTAGATACCCGAAGCTATTCATGCCTCCTAATGATGAAATTGATAGTAATGATTCATTTCTATTCTCTGAATCACTTTCCCATTGTTGAGTTGATTCTTATCTCTGAATTGGGGCTTCTCTTGAGTCTATGTTTAAGTATGCATGTCTATAATTGTATTCATGCCTAATGATATGTTAGAAATAATATTCCAATTTTTAATCTTAATTTGATGTTGATTTCTAGAGTATGAGTATTCGAGTATCCGAGTAATTGAGGTCTTGATGGTGTTCCTACTTAATAGGTCTCCTAGTTGCTCATGATTCGAGAACGAATGATCCCAAGGGGAGATTTTGTGACACTCCATAACTCTATTCTTATATGTACCTATGTTCCAAGCCTCATTATTATATGTGGGCAATGGATTAGGGTCATAAGAGACCTCTATTACTTAGTCGAGTTCAATACTTTCCTGTTAATTGAGTTTCTCATGTTAGATTATGGGACCTATGACCTACAAAATGAATGTTCTTTGAATTAGCTTTCCAACGCCACTGATTTCACTTCATTTGCAGTTTGGAGTCAAAAGTTATGGCTATTTTACTATGGACTGCTAGAGCAGAGTATATCCACAAGGTGACTTATGAGCCATAATTTGATTGCAGCCCATCTACTAACTCATGGTAAAAACTCACGAAAATCTATTTTTGATCCCTAAAGTGATGGACCCATCTACGAGTCATAAGTTAATCTATGAGCCCTAGATTGGGCTTGTGGAATCGATATAGAAATCCCAAAATTTTCCCAAAAGTTTACAGATTGGTTTCTACAGGTCGTAGGTTAGTCTGTGGACAACTTTGAAAACTTTTTTAAAAAAGGTTATTTTGATCTTTTCCTACTCTTTCAAAGCCTAAACTTAACATTTTTATACTAAATAAATCACAAAACATATCAGTTCTATCTTATTACACTAAAACACCTTTTCCAATTGTTTTCTCAAAAGCTTAAATTTGTTTTTTAAAAGAAATCCTAGAGGCCAAGCCATTTTATTAAAAAAGAATGTCTGAGAGGCCCAAAATTTTCCCATCATATTAAAGACCCAAAAGGACTACCTTGTACTAGACTCAAAATAAAATATACAAATAATATTAAGACCACCTAGAAAGTTCTCTCTCTTTGAAAAGGAGAGTTAACATGCCTTTTACTGTTCCTCTCCTTTCCATACCTTTTCCAACTTAGAGCATGGTTTCAAGGGAGAAAAAGGCCAGGTGAGAAGATAATCCTGTGAGTTTTTCCAAGACATTTCATGATTCAAAACTTCAAGGTATGTAAGACTAAACAAATCATGGATTATGTTCTTCCCATGTGCCCCATAACCCAAATGGATGAAGTTGTTAATGAATTGAATGAACATTTTTGAAGGTTTATCTAAAATCCTAACGCTTTCCCCTACGATCGTGAATGATTTACTAATTTTTATGAATTAAATATTTGAACTAGGTTATTTTCTTTTCTACATGAACCCTAGCATGAATTCTTGTTATTTTTACATATTTCACTTAACTAGGTATGCACGAGTATAATTTGAGCCTAAAGAGGCTATGGAATTCCTAAATTCTTTAACTCTACTTTTCCTTTACTGAATTCTATGAGTTAGAATGAGGTATGATAGAGTTTTAATGAGTCAAGAGTTGAACCTTAAAGTATGTAACCAAAGAGTTGATAGTTGATGTGATGAATCGAGTTGACAAATGTCCAATGAGACTAGCTGAATGAGTTAACCATAGGGTTGATGTATTATGAGCGTGTTGATTCTTAGAGAAGTATTAAGCACTAAATTGAGTAAGAGTAAGTCCAATTCAAACTTAATAACTACATAGTCACCGTAGAAGAGGCTTGTACCATAAAATCAGATGTTTCCTATTGTCCCAAAAAGAGGACTTGATGTTACTGATTTTGGATCCACTGATAGGATGTCCCTTACCCTGGAAAGTATTGGATGGATATGGCAATTACATTGCTTCATTGTATCATCACTGGCTCATAGGTGACGATGGTCTATGAGTGGTCATTTTCTAAACTTCATTCTCACTTTAGACTCTTGACTTTCTAGTTGAGTTCCCTACTTCCTAAGCTGAGCTATTTGAATTGATGTTATTATTTGTTTACATGTTTCTTTATGGCCCTTATACATACTCTTACATTCTATATAATGACATTCATTTGGGCTTGGATATTTTTATGATGTAGAGACAGGTACTAGGGGCATCAACAAGTGCCCCGTTGAGGACCTATTTGTGTTCAACTGATCTGTGAGTCCTCCCATGCTTTAGGAAGGCATCATGTTTCTATACCAGCTTTGAGTTTAAAGTTATATCATTTTATTTAGAGGTAGCCATAGGTCTGTCATTGGCACCATTTAGTCAGATGTTTTAGAGGCTTCATAGACTAGATTGTTGAGTTATGACTGGATTATATTTTTGACTAGATTCTTTCATACTAGTCTTACTAAGTTGATAGATAGATTGTTTGGCGTTTTTCCTTTATTTATCACTTGTCATTTCTTTTCTTTAACTATTCTTATTCGTTGATGTCTTTTGCTATTAGAATGTGATTGAGCGAATGTGTTGAGGCTAAGTGGTTTGCTTAGGAGCTAGCAATAGTCTCTGAGTGTTGGTCATACCAAGGGTACCCTCTCGAAGCGTGACACTATTAACTTGGACTGCAATTTATAGTTACTGGTTCGTGTTCCCCAGACAAAAAATCATGGTCTTTGAATCTTGACAAGCTTTAATAAGATAAAACCTACTTATGACCCGGAACTGAATCTATGAGCCATAGAAGGATGGTCTTAGACGTAAGCCTAACTTTGCTAGAAAACCATGAAAGGGCCTTCTATGACCCATAAATCAGACCAGAACCCATAAATATGGTGTCGTGATGTAGTTTGTCTGCTTTAATGAATTGTAGTCTCACTTTTTCCTATCCTTTTCTAATTATGTCTTAGACATTTTAAGATTTAAATACTAACCATGTCAATCTTAATGATACCCATACTCTCATATTCACTTAAAATACGTTGAGAGTTAATGCAAAAGGTAGAAACATGCTAGGGTTCGAGGAATTCTACCAAGCTCCCTTCATTTCGAGTAAAGTTCCATTTTTCCTGGTATTTAAGGCTATCATAGTATAGGATTGAGTTCTTCCATGTGTCCATTGTCTATGTTTCTATTTTAATTGAGTATTATATTGAGTAAAAATCTAGTTTTTAAATTCGGATTAAGTTAATTCTTCTTCTATTGATTTATATATTATTATGTATTAAGATTATTATAATCTTCATCTCCTAGATTGTTAGAACTGTTGTTTGTTGCTAATTTTTCAAGAATCATAATTGAGTTAATGATTATGGATTTTTTATGCATTATTTGATATTGAGATTGATGGTTTTCATGCATAAAATAATTTTTTTTTCAAATAGAGACGATGAATGTTTTCATTGAGTTTTTGATGAAATTCAACATTGTGTTCAAATGATGTTTTGAGCAAATGTTATGATGATGTCGTTTTGAGATAAAATTGATGCTTCATGTTAAATTCCATTGAGATCTAATGAGATATTTCAAAATGTTGATAGATATGAGCACATATTTTTAGGAGTATTTGTACTGAATTTGTTAAGAGTAAAAATAATTCAAACCCCCATAGACTACGTACCCAACGCAGGATAGTTCATGTCAATAATTTGAATGACTCTTTAACCTCACTAAGGGATTTTATATTAGATCCATTGACATTTCATCCTTTCTCTGGCAAGGTAATGTATGGTTGTGGCAATGACAATAGTTTGTTGTCTCATCACTCACTCATACAGTGATGGTTATAGGTGAGATAAACTCCCTTAGAGTAAATTTATACATTATTTTATTAAGTTACATATAGATATTGATGATTAGTGAAAACATTGGTTATATTTTTTAACTCGCATAGCATAGTGACGTTGAGTTATGTTTCATTCTTTTCTAGAATACCTTTGATACATGTTGTTCTACTCAGCCATATTATATAACATATATTTCATGTACGAATGTCATTCAACACTGCATCTGTTCATATGAGATATAAGTTCCAGGGATCCTCAGCTAATCATTCGTTGAAGATTCTTAGTATTTTCAAAATTTTGGTGAGACATCTTAGCAATCGGAGGATTATCCTTTATTTCATTTTATGTCATTCTTTTCATAGTTTTGAGGTAGCCATGGACATGTGTTGACACCTATTAGATATTAATAGAGGCTTCATAGACTGAGCCTGATAATATATTTTGGAGTCTATTTGAAATCATTTTATTAATATTGAGTTATTCTTTGAATTATTCTTGAGTTACTTGGTTATTCATGTTGATATCCCAAAGCCCATATAAGTATTTTTTTGATTCTGTAGAGTTTTTATTAATTGGACATATGATAAGATCAAGCGATTCACTTGAAAATCGATTATGTTTTTTGAGTGTCGGCCAGGCCTAAGGTACCCTATCATGAAATAGCGTTGAAATGTTTTTGTTTGGTTGCAAAACATTATACGGAGGATGAAGCTCAAGTTCAGAGGAGCCTCTAGAGACAACATTGCACCGGAGAGGCAGAGAGAAGAGGCAAGCTTCAATTAGGAAACCCATTTGCTTAAACAATTTTGTACGTAGGAAAATGTCTTGTTTTGAACTAGGCCGGTCACTTTTTATTATTTTTTCTTTGGTTGTTTTCGGGCTGCTTTAGCCCATTTTGTATAGGTTTTGGTTGGCTAAAATAGAGTGAAAAGCTCCACCAAATTTCTTTTAAAAATTTTTAAAAAGTACACGAGAATATCTTCTATCTTCTTCTTTAAATGCTCATTCACCTTGAAATAGAAAATAACATTTAATGCACACTGGAGGTTAATTAAATATGGATATGTGGATGTAGATAGGTAGCTCTTTGAATCCTCTATATAATGAGTACATTTGCTTCTTTTTTATTCATATAAACCTTTGATTTATAATTTCATATCCACCAAATTTTTCTTCCTTAGTTTTTTTCTCCATCAGACAACCCTCTCTTTGGATCTTTTACCTCCCTTCCTTGTCATAGAAAACATCGTTATGTTTTTTTAATAAGCACATTTTTAAAATGTCAAAAATATTTATTGTCTCTATCGAAAATCACAATTAAGAATTTCAGCTTGATTCTACCAAACACACTCCATATCAATTCTCTGGCAGTGTCAACTCTACATCGCTGACGTGCGACTCTGATTCTCGACCGAATCATTTACTTGTTGACTCTCGATTTCTTTGCATCATATCCATTCTCTTTATACTCCGGCTTTTCTCCCTCCTCCCTTGGTTGCTTCTAGTCGACATTATTCGTTGTCTAATCGGTGACTTGAACTACGATGTCAATTTTCAGAACAGAGGGTTTCTCCCAATCAAATCAGAAAACCCTATTTCTGCTAACACCATCCATTAGGATTTCCATATTTTGGTGACATTTCAGATCTACATCTAGTAATTTAAAGACTCTAATGATGTCATCTCTGGTGACGACAAGACCGCGACATTGATTCAAAACCATTTTCTATCAGGCAACTGCACGTTCCGATGACGCGTGCAACAATTAATTTTTTCGATCAGATTAATCAGGTGATATCCTCCATTTTCTCCTTTTTTCTTGTTCAACTTCCTATTCTTTTCAGATTCTCTGTTCTCTCCTTTTTTTGCATGATTTCCTTTCTATATATTTCTACTTTTTTTTTCTTTTTTTTTTTCTTGTTCCTGTTAGCTTCTCTGCTCTCTCCTGTTTTGGCATTATTTGCTTGCTAATTTTTATTGTTTTTCATATCCCTTGCTTAATATTTCCTATCAAGTATAGAATATTTCTTTCCTGCTTGTTACATTTTTCAATATATTATATTGTTTTGGTATGTTCTTACTTCATACATAATGTTATTGTTTCTCATGTGTTGAGCATCTTGGTGTTGTGGGTTGTCTGTTACACATTTTGATTATTGCTTTTATTGTGAACCTTTTATATTTTATGGGATTATAAATTATATTTTAGCTTTAACTGTTCTGTATTTTTGCATCGGTGTTTCGAGAAATTGTTGATTCTTTATTGTTTATAATTGTTAAATTAGTAGTTCTTAGTGAAGTTTAGTAGTGTTGGGGTCTAATGATGGATTAGGGTCATGTTGTCAGTTGGGGTCGGAGGCTAGGGGTAGTAGTGGTAAGAGGGGAACGGGCCTACTTAGGTTGAGAGTAGGGACGTGGAACATGGGATCACTTACGGGGAAGTCCATAGAATTAGTGAAGAGCTTTAAGAAGAGACAAATTAATGTAGCATGTGTTAAGAGACCAAATGGGTAGGTACTAATGTGCGAGACATAGAAAAGTTTAAATTGTTGTACTCGGATGGTTCTAGAGATAGGAATAGAGTAGGCATCTTAGTAGATGAAGACCTTAGAGAGTATGTCGTGGAGGTCAGCAGGACAAATGATAAGATTATGTCTATTAAACTCATGGTCGGTAGTCATATTGTGAATATAGCTAGTGCCTATGCACCCCAAGTGAGCCTAGATGATGAAGGTTAAAAGCTCTTTTAGGAAGATTGGATGCGGTTGTGGGGTATACCAGCAATAGAAAAGATTTTCATCATGGGAGATTTTAATGGGCATATTGGTGCCACTTCTAGTGATTTTGACAATGTCCATAGAGGCTTTGGTTTTGGGAGAGAAATGGAGGTAGGACATCTCTTTTGGAATTTGCTAAAGCATTTGAGTTGGTTATTTCTAACTCATGTTTCCTTAAAAGAGAAAATCACTTGATTACCTTTCCTAGTACGGTTGCTAACGCCCAAATTGACTACTTCCTCCTACAAAAGGGTGATAGAAGCCTTTGTAAGAATTGTAAGGTAATTCTGAGTTAAAAATTTCCCTCAACATAGGCTTCTACTAATGGATGTAGAGATTAAGAGGGGCAAGAGGAAGAAGGTTACTTATGCTTGATTAAGGATTAAATGGGGTGGCCTGACTCCTGCTCTTTTTAGGGACATGGGGGATAAGTTGTGTAATTTTAGGGATTGGAGTAGTAGTGCAGATGTGAACACTATGTGAGATACCACAGTTGGTTACATTAAGAGGGTTGCAACCGAGGTTGTAGGGGTTTCAAAAGGGACCTTTGGTGAAGTTAAGGTGATTGGTAGTGGAGTAGAGAAGTTCAAGGCAAAGTGAAAGCCAAGAATATTTTCTACACGAAGTGGTTGGAATTTTGGGAAGAGGATGAAAAAATAAGGGTAAAGGATATCTTTAAGAGGTGAAGACAGAAGCGAAGAATGGTAGTAACAGGTGCTAAGACAGCAGCAGTTGTATGTCGAGTTAGGTGAAAAAGTCAAGGACAAGAGATTGTAAAGGATTGTGAAGGTCATACAGAGAAAAACTCGTGACTTGGACCAAGTGAAGTGCATTAAGGATGAGAAGGTAAGGTGTTGGCAGATGAGAATTCCATAAAGATAAGGTTGCAGGCTTACTTTCATAAACTCTTAAACAAAAAAAAAGGGACAGAGATATTGAGTTAGGTGGTTTGGCACACTCTAATAGGTATCGAGATTTTGGTTATTGCAAACATTTTAGAGTTGAGGAAGTTAGACGAGCTGTTAGTAGGATGAACAGAGGGAGAGAGATCGGACCCGATAAAATTCCGGTGGATTTTTGGAAGAGCATGATTAAAGAGGGTATTGAGTGGTTGACTTAGTTGTTTAATGCTATTATGAAGATTGCTAAGATCCTCAATGAATGGAGGAGTACAATGGTTCCATTGTACAAGAACAAGGGTGATATTCGAAGTTGTAACAGTTACAGGGGTATCAAGTTGTTAAGCCACAGTTTGAAGGTTTGGGAGGGAGTGGTGGAGATAAGACTAAGGAAAGTAGTGTCTATTTCTGAGAACTAGTTCAGGTTTCTGCCGGGATGATCAACTACTGAAGCAATCCACCTTGTTTGAAGATTAGTGGAGAAATATAAGGAGAGAAGGAGGGACCTTTATATGATGTTCATTGACCTTGAAAAGGCCTATGGAAAAGTCCCGAGGGATATTTTATGAAGATTTCTAGAGGTGAAAGGTGTTCTAATGATGTATATTAGGGTGATAAAGGATATGAATTACAGAGCTAGAAATTGAGTAAGAACGGTAGGAGGAAACTCAAACTATTTTCCTATAGAGATGGACTTCATCAAGGATCTGTATTAAGCCCTTTTCTTTTTTCTTGGTAATGGGTGAGCTGACATGGTCTATCCAAGAGGGGATGCCATGATGTATGCTATTTACAGATGACATAGTACTGATTTGTAAGGCTCAGGCCAAAGTTAATGGCACATTAAAGGTTTGGAGATATACTTTGGAATCCAAGGGGTTGAAATTGAGAAAAACCACAATAGAATACTTGGAGTGTAAATTCAGTATTGCTAGAGATGAAGAAGACATTGAAGTGAATCTTGTCACTCAACCTATTCCTAAGAGAGAAAGCTTTAAGTATCTTTGATCCATTATCTAGAGTAGTGGCAGTATCAACGATGATGTTACACAATGTATTGGGGCAGCATGGACAAAATGGAGGCTTGCCTCAGGAGTATTGTGTGATAAAAATATACCGACTAAGCTTAAAGGCAAGTTTTACAAAATGGTGGCTAGACCATCTTTGATATATTAGGGTGCAGTGTTGGCCAGTTAAAAATTCACATATTCAGAAGATGCAGGTTGCAGAGATAAAGATATTGAGATGGATGCGTGGACATACCAGGAGCGATAGGATTAGTAATGAGATCATTCGGGAGAAGCTAGAGGTATCCCCTATGACAGATAAGATGAGGGAAGCATGACTGCATTGGTTAGGACATGTACAGAGAATGAGTATCAATGCTTGTTAGGAGGTGCGAGAAGTTAGATTTAGGGGATACACGGAGTGGTTGACGTAGACCGAAGAAGTATTAAGGGGAGGTAATCAGATAAGATATGACAAAATTTCATCTCACAAAAGACATGACCTTAGATGGAAAAGAGTGCAGGTTGTGTATTAGAGTAAAGGGCTAGTAGGTTAGTAGGGTAGGTCAATTTATGAATTCGTGAGATAGCATGTTAGTAGGAGTAGTGATGTCATGACCCAAACCTAGGGCGTAGGAGTGACATGGCGAATGGGAAACCAAGAGTCTCCAAACAAGCCTCAAAGTATCCATATTCACATCATCGGTTTGGATATGCAAATGAATAGTAAACACATAGTTTTAAGGGATGGGAAAGTGGGACTCATGCTATGGGGATGTCGTAGGAAAAGGGATTAACATGATTCCACATAACATATAACACACATATATACTAAGGGGCGGGTAAGTATGACTCACTCTCTAGGGGCAATTCGGGACTTAAGATCTTTCACATCATACACATAACCATATCATAATCTCATAACCAATTCACATAGAGATATCTAAAATGTAGCCATATCCATAAGCATAATCCCTAATAACAACACTTATCATATAACTGCGAAAGAGTTTACAAGATATCTATGATGGGGGCCAAGACATACCCCAGGCTCACCTTCAAGTAAATAACATAAATAAAATACCATAGGCAGAGGGATGGTGGTTTGTCCTTGGAAGATAGGACTCACCACAACAAGCAAATATCAAGATCCAAGCTAGACGTCATATGGTGGATGAATGTATTCCTTAGACCTACATGGTTAGATCATGTAGGCAAAAGTATGTGTTAGTACGTTTGAATATACTAAGTATGCATGCATGCAATGCATATCACTTACCAAACCTGCATGTAATGTTAGATGACGAGGGCACATAATATAGGAAAAGATATATATGTCAAAAGATATAGTATATGATAAGCCATGAAATATATGATTCATGAAATGCACAAATGCATATATATATAGTGGGGATAGACTATAACCCATAAAAACAAACCCACGCAAGTTGTTACATGAATTAGTCTGATGTAGACCTCCCACCTATAAAAGAAGATTACTTACTAAGGTAATCTATACCGCACCTTACAATCACATCGTTTTAGTGTGATGGACACCTTCCTTACGACTTTATTTTTCAGAAGGATTTTCATATCAAAACATATCATATCATATCATATCATATCAAAAGGTCTAACGATTCCTTACGACATAATCTTTTTGGTAATGGCCACTATATATCTATGCTAACACATACTTCAAGGAAAGGGAGAGGACTCTTACGGATAGCCCTTATACCCCCAATCCATCGATGCTAAGTCAAAACATCCGACGAGAATACTTATATACACAAGCTTTCGAAAGAGGAGATATTCTTTTCAAATCATTTCGATGCACAATTACGCTCACAAGATAAATGATAGTTCATAATCATGATTTTTATACATAGGAGTAGCTCATTCACATAGCGATATGGTGTAAGCACCCAAAATGCTCAAAGACTCATAACAATAGACATTTATGTGATCACATTCTTGTCTTAACCAATATCTTATGAAAATAATTTGCATAAATATAATTGGGCTTAACCAACATCATGATTTTCGTAAAAATCCAATGCTCATAAATGCATATGTTATGAATGAGATGAGATTAGCATGGGTAATTGAGATTCAAACTTAAATCAGCAATACATTATGAAATTCAAGTAAAAACATAAGTAAAATTCACATTTAAATCATAATATAGATTACCCATGAAATGAAGCTTTAAAGGGGACATGCACTTTCATACTTTATAACTTCAATGTATTTCATCCTTTTAGGGTTAATTCACTTTAAAATCAATAAATAAACATAGCTCATGCATAAATTGAATTTAATAAACAATAATATTGAAAATCCATATTTAAAGTAACCTAAAATTCATGAATATCACATGAAAAGAGTTTGGGTCTTCTTGGTTGAAATGGACCAACATTCAAACCTACATACCGTAGCTAATGAAGAATATTCAAGAAGAAATTTAGTGAAGATATAGCCTTTCCTCGATCCCCAAGCTTAATTCCCACTAGAGTTCTTTGAGATAGACTTAAAAAAATTTTAAATATGAGGAATGAATTTGAATGAGGAATAAAGTTTTCGGTCATTAAGAAGATCTTAGGTAGCATAAGAAGTCACAAAACATCCTTAGAATAAACCATAATTACGGAAACACCATTAATGAGATGAGCTGAAAAATTGAAAAATGTTGCCTCATGGAGGACCATACGGTCCGTGACATACATGGACCATATGCATGTCCGTGATCCAACACTTGGGAAAAGTTTCACTTGACGAAGGACTAAAACGGTAATCCCATACTTAGAATTTTTTGACAAAATCACCCATGCGGAGGGCCATACGAACCATATAAGGCGACACAAGCTATATGGTTGCCCGTTCCACCTCCCTTAGAAAATTTCTCCCAAAGTTCCGAGACAGTTATTCCATACTGAGAAAATTTTCATTCTAGAAGCCATACGGGAGGCCATATAGTCCATACCACCTCATACAGACCGTATACTTGGTCGTACCCCTATACTTTGTCATGAACGATGGGATTTCAATGCAAAGGCCACCACACGGCCTACCACATGGTCCGTGACATGTCCATGTGTAGTGTGCCTTACTTTGAAACTCCACATTTAAGGAATAAACACCTTCATAAGGCCAAGGTCCACTATATAGAGGCTCTGCACGAGCCGTGTGACCTCACAAAACCGTGAGGTCTCCAATAGAGCATCACCTTGGTCCAAAACTTCTCGAAACCAAAATGTTCGTGCTCCAATGAGATCATACAATATCTAGGTCCTTACAAGTGATGTCTTTACATTGTATGTTGTTATTATTAGTCCTATAAATGTATATTTTTAGCGTATTTACATTGCCTTTATATCATGGTTTTCATCCGTCTTGATATGTTAATTTTATCGTATTTGCATATTATCATGTACTTTTCTTTATTAGTCGCTCTTTCTGTTCCCTTCTTTTTGCTTCATTTTTCCATATCTAGTTTGTTTTGCTTATGGGTTTTTGAGACGAGAGTTTCAAGAAAACAACCTCTCTACCTCTATAAAGTAGAGGTAAGGTCTGAGTACACTCGACCCTCCCCAGACCCCACTTGTGGGATTCCACTGGGTATGTTGTTGTTGTTGTTTCTTGACTTTATCTTTTTTTCCCATAATTAACTTGATATAATTATAGATATATAGCTCTAAAATGGAGGACAATGATTGGGATCTAAGCGCTATGATAAGAAGCTATAATATTGATGGACCTAACAATGTTGTAACTCCAAACTTAGGCTTGGAGATATTTGAAAATGATGATTGGGATACTTTTGATCGACTTTTAGCTGCTAACATGACTAATTTTAATAACTTGCCTGAAATATGCTCCATGAATTTTCCTGTCACTCTTCAAGAAAAGTCAGATGATCAGGCCATAATCATGGATCAAAATGATAACCAACAATTACACTTACATTCCATTCAACCAACTCAATCTAGCCAACAAATCTTTGTTTCTGCATCACTAATTATGGTAACGTGTGTGCCAATAACAACTACAACACCACAAGAATGGATTGATTTGCAGCAACAACAACACATGATGCAGGATAACGCTGATCCTAATTTAACTTTGCCCGTGAAGACTAATTTAATCAAAACTTATAAAAGGTAATTACTCCCTATGTTATATCTTATGTTCTTGTGTTTTGATTTTGATTTTAGTACATTTAATTTGAAATTAGGAAAAATCAACCAGTAAGGTTTGTCTATGAAGTATTGCAAGAGAAACTCACAAATGATAAATGGGCATGGTACAAGTGCGGTCATAAGTCACTCAAAGGTTTTCCATTCCTGAGGTTTGCTCTCTTCACCATATTTTATTTCATAAAAAAAATTCAATTCTTATTTTCCAAATAAAAATAGAAAACATTATTAATAATATGTTAGATAAATTCAACAGTGACAAGTATTGATTATTATTATGTGTGTGTGGCATAACAAGAATTACTATAAGTGTAGAACAAAGCTCTGTGAAGAAAAGAAAATAATTGAGAAAAGCCAAAAATATAAAATTATTTCTTGGTGTCCTATTGTGGTGAACATAATTCTGATCCACCCACATATCACAGATCTCCTTATTTCTACAATAATAGTTCCAAATACAAACATCCAAGAGGCATATAGATTGTGCCTATAGCATTAAGCATGAATGCATTATTATCATCATTATCCAAGCGTGTTAATCATTCTAAAGTTGATGTTTCTGCAATTTGTCCAATTTTTAAATTATGTTTTGTTTAACCATGTACATCATTTTCACATCATAGAAAATGATGCTTCTCTAGAGAGCTAGATATGAACTTTTAGTTCCATTTTGTTTTTGTTGTTCTTCATTATGGGAACATAGTTCCTCTTGTAAGTTATTGTTCTATTTTCTCAAATACTTCTATTTTTATGAAAGTCATCTAACTCAATTTATACATAAAATTATACATAATATTAAAATATAGTTCTAAGATTTCTGGTCATTTAAAGTTAACCCGTATATAATCTAACGTGAGAAACACAATTTATTGAAAAGTTTTGAACTCAACTATATACTAGAGGTCTCTTATGACCCTAATCCACTTCCCACATATAGGAATGAGGCTTGAACCATAAATATATAAGAATAGAGTTATCGGGTGTCACATATAGACTGGACGTTGTAAGGCATAAGCAAATTATGAGACCTAGTCTATGGCTCGTAGAAGCTTCTACTACTTGTGGACCTGGTTTTTGTGGAAATCAGACAAAACATTTCTCCCTCTGAATCTCATCTATTAAACCCCTATCTACAGTGTGTAGAATAATCTATGAGCCGTGGAATAGGTTCATAGATCAAGTCCCCAAAGATCAAGTTTTTCCTAAGTATTAGGTGGAACCACAAGGACCGTTACATATTATAGAAAGTTTTACGAGCCATAGAAGTTCATTTGCAATCACTAACAATGACTATTTTCTTAGGCCTTTTTCTGGGACATTGCACTTTTTAAGTCAGCATAATTTAGAGGATGTTGTAATGTCTTCCCCTTGGGATCATTCATCCTCATATGATGTTGAAACTAGGAGACATCAAGAACAAATACCATCATAGCACCAAATAGTCAAAAACTCGAACACTTAATTTCTCATACTCAAGATGAACATCAAACTCGGAAATTGAGATAGGTGTAAAAATTGTACCTTCAACATCATCATTAGTAGGAATAAATAGATATGGATATTTGGACTTCATATTTTCTTCAAATTCACTTGTAGCTTCTTCAACAAATTAATTTCTCTATGAAATCTTCACAGATGCGACCTCTTTGTTTCTCAATTTGCGAACCTGATGACCAAGAATTTGGACAAAAATCTCCTTATAGGAAAAATTATCACCAATCCCAACACTCTCAATAAGCACTATCAATGAAGGATCTCCCAAATATCTTTTTAACACCGAGATGTGAAACATAAGATGAATAAAGGTGAACTCTGAGGGAAACTCCAACTTATAACCTATGTTCCTAACTTTCTTTATAATCTGATAAGGACCAATATAACATGGTCTAAGTTCCCCCTTCTTCCCAATTCTCATGACATCCTTCATGGTTCAAACCTTAAAATGCTCCTAATCATTCACTTAAAACTTCTAATCTCTTTGTTTAATATTGATGTGGGACTTTTGGTGACTTTGTGCAGTTTTCAACGTTTGTTGGATGATTTTCACCTTTCCTATAACTTGATGAACTATGTTTGGTCCAATCAACTCAGCATCACTAGCTTCAAATCACTCAATTGGTGATCTACAACTTCTCCCTTACAAGGCTTCATAAGGATCCAATTGAATGCTCGAAAGATAATTATTATTATATGCAAACTCAATAAGAGGCAAATAGTAATCCCAATTTCACTTAGTGTCAGTAACACATGATCTCAACATATCTTTTAAAGTCTGAATTTTATGCTCTGCTTGGCCATTTGTCTGGTATGAATAGTAGTGTTAAGATTTACAATTGAGCCTAAACCATTCTAAAAGTACCTCCAAAACTATTTGAATTTCTATGAATGCATTAGTCATTTCATTATTTGTCTCCATTTTATGTATAGATGTAACTGGACAAACTAAAGAAGCATCAACTTTAGAATGCTTAACACGCTTGGATGAGGATGAGGATGTATTCAAGCTTAATGTTTTAGGTACAATATTTATGCCTCTTGTAACTTTTTATTTGGAACTACTATTATAGGGAATGAGATATCTACGATATATGGGCGGATCATGATTGTGTTCACTAGACTAGTACACCAAAAAATAGTTTTCATTTTTTGGACTTTTCTCAATTATTTTATTTGCTTCGTAGAGTTTTGATGTACTCTATTTATAATAATTTCTCTTATGTCATACATAGAGAATAATAATCAGTACTAGTCAATATTTAATTTATCTACATATATCATTAATAACGTTTACTACTTTTTTATCTGGGAAATCAAGAATCGAGCAAATTTTTTTATGAAATGAAAAAAATTGTGAAGAGAGTTAACCCTGGGAATGGAAAACCTTCGACTGACTTCTTACCATATTTGTGTTAAGTCTAATTATTATTCATGAGTTCCTCTTGCAATACTTCATAGACCACACTTATTAGTTGATTTTTCCTAATTTCAAAATAAAAGCACTAAAATCAAAACTCTAAAAACACACACAAATGTAACTGAGGGAGCAATTACCTTTTATAAGTTTTAATCAAAGGAGTCATCATGGGAAAATTTAAATTAGGATCAATATTACCCTGCATCAATGAGTTGTTGTTGCTACAGTCTAATCCATTATTGTGGTATTGTAGTTGTTATTGGAACACACTAACATTTGTTGGTGATAGAGGATGAACATTTTGTTGTCTAAATTGAGTTGGTTGAATAAGATGTACATACTATTGCTCCTAGTCATCAGAGGCTGAGAATCAGCAGAATTAGTGCTCATTCTTAAACTTCTAAAGAAAATTAAAAAGTACACCAATCTTGAATTTATAGTTTGCAAAATCTCCTAGACCAAGCAAGGAGTTTCTTACTTGAAAGCTCTGATACTGTGTAATTATTTGAAGGAGAAGAAGAAGCATAAGAAAAAGGATAACTGCTAAAATATAGAATGATTTACAAGTAAAGAGAATAGTATTTCATTATTGAATTGATTATCTTAGGTTTGAATCCATGTACATGTATATATGTATTAACTTCTAAATAACATAAGTGAACTTAACAAACTTTTGAAAATTAATTGTTACTTAATTCTAATTATTTTTTCAGCTTAACTAACACAATAGCCGACTAAACTAATAGCTATCTAATTGCTTAGAATTGTTATTAATCTCAACAAATATATATTATTAAAATATCTAAGGGTGTGGGTTGTGGCCTAGTGATTTAATAAAGTGGGAGGTGAATCATGAAGTTTCAGTTTAAATATTAGTAGGTAAAAATATTAGATTTTTTTCGTGTATCTAAGCCTAGGTAGACAAAATAACCTGATCTAGAGATGCATCTTATATATATATATATATATATATTTGAAAATACATTAGTCATTCAACACTAAAAAGAACCAGGTTCTTGTTTATCAAGCTACAAAAATTACTAAACAAATTTGCCAACAAGTATTATAGTGAAAAAGCTCTTTACTCAAGGGAAAAACAACGGCTACCTACAATTTTTAGGATTTTAGCCAACTTCAATAATTTCAAAGAGTAATGCACAGGTTATAACTAAGTAATCACTTAACCCTCTACTATCACCACAACTCTAACAATTAACTCTAATCACTTACTCTACTCTCCAAGAAGCCAAGCCACTTCCTGTTATAACTCTCTCAAAACTCATTCATACTTACAATAATTATTCCTAAATAATAATTATAAGTAGAAAAAATAAAATAGAATTAAATAAGACTCCTTTTAGAAAAACATTTTAACTCTAGATCTTTTTTCTTCCAATGTGTTAGTCAATGATTGCTCCTTGTCGTTGTTGCCGGATGCCCAATGTTTTCTTGATGCAAAAGCTACTCTTCTAGGTTTCTTAGTGATCCTTACATAGTTTCACTCTAGCAAAGTTATACATGGACTTCTATTTCTGTTCAACATCATATTTGGTTACCTTATTTAAAAGTTTATTAACATAAAATTAAGGGTTTTCTTGTTTTCTCACTCTTTTCTGTTATTCGTTGTAACAACCCTGAAGGTCATTTTTGGTATTTTCAGCTAAATTACTATTTTTTACCTTCTTAAAAGTTGCCTTGACTCATTATTGGCTAATGCTAAAAGTCAGATTTTGAAAGTATGGTGATAAGCTTGAGTTTTACACATGAAAGAGTTTTTAAAGGCTTAAGTTGGAAAATTGAGTTTTCTGGCCGTTTTGAGTTTCAATTGTTGGATTGTGATTTTATCGATTCCATCAGCTCTGGAATGCTGAATCTGGTCTAGGGGAACTTGCAGAACTTAATTTGGAGTTCAAATGAAGATTTTAGGTTAGAAGTTGCATTTTTAGTTGTTACAGGAGCCAAGTTTGACTTCGGTCAACAGTCGGAGTTTGGAAGCTCGAATTGGAACTATAAAAATTTCAATAGTTCTAAATGGTTGAACTAACGCTAGAAATGGTTCCGCTGTAATTTTTAGAGCTTCTGAGAATATTTTGAGTTTTTGAGTCCAAAACTAGTTTAAATGAGCTTTCTCAGGTTTTGGATCAAGGAGGCCTCAATTGCATATTCTGATATTTCTATTGGATCCGGAATATTGAGTATGGTAGAGAAGGACCTTTCTCTCAGTTCCCGAGGCTTTTTAGAGGTATTTTGGTCTCTTTGGTAGTTTTCGATATTGAGAAATGGGACCCACATCGGAATAAAATGATCTCCCATGAGAATTTTGACCACACCAATGAGTCTGAAATATCATTTTCAATTAGATTTTATATATGAAGTGTATTTTTCTGACTCCAAATGAAGCCAGAGCATTGAATTCAAGTTTCACAGATTATTGAAATTGTTAAAACGAGTAGGTGACGTGGCCCAGTAAGGTCATGTCATGTGGCAGACCCAATTTCTAACCCTTAAAGCTCCAGATTTATGCAGAACGTTTGCAAAATTTCTCCAAACTTCAACCAATATTTTTTCTCTCAATTTTGGTCGGATTTGAGCGACTCAAAAGGCTAAATTGTGTATTTTTCATAGGAGAATACCATGGGAGTTTCTGAAATTGATTTTGGTGCATCGTTTGAGGTACAATTGGTGATCTTACTGCTATGTTTTTAATATATTTTGAAAACTTTAACATTCGATTTCTTCCTCAAATTAACTCCGTTTTTGAATTGATTTTCGCCGTTGAATTCCTTATCACTTGGGGAACATTTTCATGTATAAAGTTCTAGATTCCGATGGTATTTTTTTGGCGATGAAAGTTTTGAACCGTTTTACCCTTTTCAATCGAATTAATTAATTTTAGTGTCATTAGATTTATTATATAATTATGATGCCATATTGGAATAGATCTTGGTGAATTAGAGTGTTGTAGAAAGGGAAAAGCTTCGGAATTGACGTGGTTCGAGACTTTATATAAGGCAAGTGAATTTTTTAACCTTTTTTAAGTATATAGAATCTTGTGCTCCTTGTGTCAGGTGTTGAGAATGAGTTTGAGGTATTGAGCTAGTGTTGATGTTGTACCAAACTATGTTGTTGTGAACTGTGCATTGTATTAAAATAAGACATTTTCCCATTATTGTGTAAACATGCCTATTTGTATTAATTTTTGTGATAAGTATTCTATGGACTGAAAAAGAGTGAGAATTAAAGAGGATGTACCATATTCAAGGGACGTGTCGCACGCCATGACGGGTCCTATAATTCGAGGATCATGTCACATGCCGCGATGAATACTATGATTCGAGGGTTGTATCGTAAGCCGCGATGGATACTATGATTCAAGGGTCATGTCGTACGCCACGATGAATACTATGATTTGAAGGTCGTGTCGCACGCCGCGATGGATACTATGATCTGAGGGACGTGTTGTACGCCATGACGGATACTATGATTCGAGGGTCATGTCACATGTTGCGACAGAAGCATGGACTAGAAGTCCCCCATGGGTCCTGGACTGTGAGACAGCGGGTGTGTATCACTAGGACAGACATGCATCATTTTATTTGACATTGCATTGCATTGCGTTACACCTCATTATCATTTATAAATATATGAATGCCTTTTGTGAAACTTGTGATAGATGCACTTGATCCCTGGTGTTATTGATACATAATAGTTTGTATGGTTAGTAAGCTATATGCTATGTACATTGTGAACTGTTAGGCTAGGCTAATTTTATGCAGGTTGTAGTTGTGGGGGATTGGTTGGAGTGTTGTGGGTACCCGTATTCTATATTACTTAATTTTGTGTTTAGTAGTTCACTTGTTGAGTACCGTGTGTTTGGTACTCCCCCCTTGCTAAATTTTGTAGTAACAGAGCCCGATCCTTCTGGTCAGACTATTCTCGTTTTAGGATCGAGCTTCTGCATTATTCTTAAGGTAGTTGCTTATGTCTTCAGCAGACCTTCAAGAAATCCATCATTATGTTATGTTCTATTTGAGAACTAGACATTTGAGACATGAATTTTATTCGAGAATTCTATATTTAGAGACTTGTACAAGTGACACCGGTCCTTGGGTAGTTGTAGTTTGGCATTCATATGATTAACTGTTGTATTACTCTATTCATCTTCCGCAATTATTGTTATGTTTGGATTAGTAAGTGTTAGGTTGACTCGCCTTGGTGGGTTAGGTGAGTGCCATCACGCCTGAATTTTAGGTCGTGACATTCGTCTTTTGTTTGGTAGACCAGGTTCATGATCTCATGTTCACTTATTGTTTGGGATATCTTGATGTCACCTACCTTTTTCTCATTCAAATATATGAATGGTTCACTAAGTCATTATTAAAATACCACAGGACTTCTAACATGCCAACAAATTTTCCCTTTTTTATGATGACAAAATGTTGCTCCACCAAACTGTCATGCCCAGAGTCTACAACTTAGACATGACTGGCACTCGAGAAACCATTGTTGGTCCCTAACCGAACTCTTGGCCTGGCTGACTTACCCAACTGTAAACTTTAACATGTTTGCAGAAGCTTTACAAGATGAACTTTTTAAAATATATAGCAAAACTCAAGATACTCAATCATGCTTTATACAAAATCTAAAAATGTCTCTTAATACATCAGTAGTAATGCTTAAAACGTTTGAATGGAAAGACTAGATTGACCCAATAACTCTGTCTATGAATCCTCTACTATACTATGATAGGTGCCGCAACAAGACCCACGACTACTTGACTGTAAAATAAATACATAAACTACACCAACTAGAGTTCTCTGAAAGCAAAGAAGTCTCACTCATTTCCTCTAGAAAGATGACGTACTATATATCTGTTGTCATGTGGATACTTGAATGTGATGATGAAGCTAAAGGTGTCAGTACGTGAAATATAGGTATGTAAAATGGCCAAAACGAATTTCGAGGTAGTCCACACTTTTAAGGTAAATGCAACATATCTCAATATGAAAAGTATAAGTAATTAAATGCAATACATGCTGAAAATATAACATATGCTGAAAGTATAATTGTATAACTAACTTCATTTAGCTTGTGGAGTTTCTCTAACTGACAACCACCACTATGAGCTTTGTGGTGATACAACGTGCCAGAGCCATCCTGTACTTTGCTGAGGTAAGCTATGAAAAACTAGGAGAGTGGATTCATTCCAAAACTGGGTCATCTTAGTGGCAAATGAGGAATTGTCTTCTGGTGTAACCCTACCTACGCTGGCTACATAGTTTATGAGTTCAAGTTATGATTACTCTCACTCATATCGGTGCTTAATACTACTCCGAAAATACTTTTATAATGTTCATAACTTCAAGAGTAAGACTTCTCAAAATGCATTCTTAAGTTTTCGGGACTTAGCCCAACTTTAGCTTTTCTTAAACATTTCTCAGCTGGTCTCTTCTGTTAGACTGAAAAAAGTATCATTACAGTTATCTCAAAGACATACATGCATTACTCAGCTATCTTACAGAATACAAACTTCAAATATTGCTCAGACTTAACTCAAACTGAAACTTTATGACTTTTCATGAAATAGATATATATTTCTCATAATTTCAACCATAACTGTAAATCTTGTCTCAATATCTTAATCATTCATAAAATCAACAAGAGTCATGATCTTTATCAAGAAAATATGCATGAATAATTCTTCAATGAACTTGGCTAAGAATATAGGAAACTTTGATCTCAACTTGTAACTAAAATCTTGAATGGAAACTAGTGATTTAAGCTTAAAAATAGTAGGAGGATAATTTTTGGATAGTCTTACATACCTGGTAGGGAGATGGACAATCGAATTCGCAAGGGATTGACCTCAACCTCTAGAATCCTAGCTTCTCTTCTCTTCTTCTCTCAAGAACCCCAACTCAATTTTACTGTAAGGAAGTTTAGAATAGGATTAGAAACCCCTTTTAGACCTAAAGGGACTTATATTGGTCATGGATGAAGTCGAGGAATGGTGGGGATTGACCAAAATGCCCCTCACAAAATAAAAGAAAAGTTTAAGTTCGAAAAAACTCAGTCCGCATAGCCCCTAGGACACGCACATATATAATTTTTGACGTAAAAGTTAAAAAGCGTTGAAAAATCATTTCGTATGAAAATACACATAAAACGCATTTGTCAAATGAGTTTTATATATAAATTTTTGTAAATCGCTTTCTGATCGATTTTTCAATCCTGGAGAAAATTTTGAAAAAAATATACAAGTGTTGGTCCACGTACCAGGCATGCGTGTCTTGGGTGAGCACCAACACTATTTTTGGATTTAGTTATGAAAATTTATTTTTTGACTCGGTTGCTCTAAAATTGGGTCGAGGACATTTTCCCACTCAAGTCTTTTGTACTGATCACAAATCTAGTCTTGAATTTTCCATTGGAGCTTGGGAAGACGCATTATGCGCATGATTCCATTCTATGGGTATTTTGGTAATTTCTTGGGTGTTACAATATCTCCCCTTTGGGATCATTCATCCTCGAATGATGAGGATGTTAAGATTTACTCAAGGTATGAACTCTACTCCAGAATTTAGACTAGTAGCACTACATAATTGAAGCAATTATCAACCTCAAGGATAGAGGTGAGAATTTACCTCCAACATCCTCATAAAAAGGACGAATAGAATACAATAACCTCAATACACAATACTCAAATAGTCAACTCAATGATAAACATCAACTTAATATAGGAACATAACTAGCTAATGGACGTCATATCTATATTGATAAAAAAAAAGTTACCATCTCGAACACTTCCATCAAAATTGCTGAGAACTTTAAAAGAAGGTTATTGACCTGATAAAAGGATAGAACTATCATGTACTAAAAGACCCAATTGTCAGCTTCAACGTAGCCACTCATCCCAACTATGCTCTTATTCTTGTATTATACCCTTCATTGACTGAAACTTATAAACTCTCATCAACAGCAAAGTCTATTGCATACTTTTATCATGTTCAAGCCTACCTCAAGGTCACAAGTGCTACCTGTAAGGTGGTCTTACTTGTACCAATCTAAGTCATAAGAATTATGTTTTTCACTTCCATAAATACTTTCTTACAGAGAATACTATTCCCATACATCTACTTGGAATTCATTGCCAAAAGTCATCGATA
The DNA here is from genome assembly GCA_011800125.2 of Solanum clarkiae. Taxonomy (NCBI): domain Eukaryota; kingdom Viridiplantae; phylum Streptophyta; class Magnoliopsida; order Solanales; family Solanaceae; genus Solanum; species Solanum clarkiae. The sequence goes on along the minus strand of JAABOM020077159.1, from coordinate 2,309 downwards.
ACCTACAACTGTCCCTCACTTCATGGCGATCATGACTTTATAGCTTCTTAGAGGTCAACATTACTTAGAAATCTATAAACTTATGATAGCACCTTTACACCAAAAATCTTATTAACTCCTATTAGGAGGAATATCTATCGTGACCTAAGCATAGGGCCTAGACGTGATAGGATGCAAGGGGAACATAAGGGGACCCCAACCAACCCTCTTAGAACATCATTACACATCCTTGGTTGCGGAAGCAATATATACAACATAAAAGAATAAGAATAGAGGTAATGGGACTAGGGAAAAGCTTGCAAAACATCATATTCAAGAGATAAGAGACAAGCTTATATCATAGACCTCAAGAACAACAAAGTCAAGACTCTTAGCATAGATACATAATATGTCCAACAAACACTTCTATACATAGAAAAGAGTGAGGGCCAAGACAAAGTAACGGAGCTCACCTCATGATCAAAATAGATAATAAAGAATAATGACTCAATATATAATAGGAGAATCATAGACTAAGGTCCTAGGAGTGGAGGACTCACCAACTAGCATGAATAGCACTGAACTAGCCACGTGGAGGAGGAGAATGATCAACTTAGGCACCAGTTCCTACATGGTGACATCATGTAGGCATAAAGTGTGTGTTAGTATGTTTGAATGTACTAGGTATATAGGATGCAATGTAAACAAGAATTGAGCATCATAATCAAAATGAATAACAATAGGCAATAGGCATACTTATAATAATATGATATTTATGATCAACGCATAAGTAGAACATGCTTATGTAATTCATACTCATATAGAATGTCATATGTTTAGAAGAGATCAACTTAGATTTCTAAAGTACAAACCCCATGGTAGGTAGTGACGATAGCACCAATCACTCTAGTATGTGAGGTACAAACCCCTAATCAAGGTTAGTGATGATAGCACCCATCACCCTAGTGGTTGAGATATTGACCCCGTAACTAGGTCACTCATATCGGGCATGGTTTTATGCAATACTTTATATAGAATACATTGTATACATATGCTCATTTCATCATCATATAGCCAATCATATCATATCTCATGCTTTAGACCTTCAACTCCTCAAGAAACCATATCTGGATATTTTATCAAACACTTAGAGGGTGTGTAATTCTAGTACAAAATCATTAAATATAGAGATAAAATCATGAAAGAAAATACATCGTCAAACCATCATTAAACACCTTGCAACACCCTCTAGAAATATAGATCAAAACCCCTAATCAAATCGTACAATAGATCATGGATTGATAGCTCAAAATATAGCAAAATAGTCACAACTTTACATAGCTTTAACATAGTGTGTTGTGAATTTCATAATAATTAAGGCCCATTTGTAAATCAACTTTAGATCACGCAATTTGAGTAAAAGGAGGCTTGGGTATCATAGGTGAAATGAATCCATGAAAGAAACCCACATGCCTTAATTTAGAGATGAACTTGGTGAAGAGTAGAGATGTAGACTTGAAGCTTGAAGAAAAACCTTGAAAGAGAACCTTAGCTTAGGATGAGGGTTTGGGACTTGAGTTTGGGGAGTGAAAATATGACTAAGTGTTTGAGTGAGTATTGAGAAATTTTTAGGATGATATGAGGGTGAAATTTGGCTAAGTATAGGTAAAACCACATTTAGGAACAATTAGGCCCAAGACTAAGAAGTCTTGGACCGAGCTAAAAAAAAAGTCCCCAAATGTACTGGGGCTCGTAGCGAGGGCAAGCGGAACCCCATTGTAATTTGCAGTCTTGGAATTTCATAATTGCTAATCTTTCACTCTTAAATTTGGGTTAGACCCTTTCTCACCTAATTTGGACCCCTTGAAAAAGAATATGAATTCGAATTTTTGAAATAGCAAATGGATTTTGAGATATATGGAACTTAAAATCCCAGGTATTCCGAGGCACGTTTTCGGGCACTTTTCGTGGTCATTTCAATATCTCCCCCTTGGAAACATTCATCCCCGAATGTAAAAGAGATGTATAAGATAAGAATGACCATAGGCAAACCAGCCCTAACTAAAGTGCAACATTAAATTTAAAACAACATTTTCAAAATCTCAATGTGAGTGTAAAATCATCATAAACTTGTCAATTTAAACATGAATGCATATGAATGACATAGGGCTGAAACATAAGGCTTGAAATCACATAGGGCATTTAGAATTAGTACCTTAGTCTTGAGTGGAGTGGAAAAGATAAGGATACATTTTTTGCATGTCCGCTTTGGCCTCCCAAGTAGCACTTTCGATTTGTTGGTTCCTCCAAAGGACCTTAACGGATGCCAC